>DWJK01000841.1:0-19437 GCA_018248815.1 Croniades pieria auraria | reverse complement strand
ACTGCCTCGTTGGTCGAGTGCTTGCAAGCGCGACTGCCGATCGGGAGGTCCTGGGTTCAAATCCCGGGTCGGGTACTATAGCATTTTTCTAATTTAGGATTTCTAGTAATGACTCGGAGTCTGGATCTGTGCCCGGTGTATGGCAATAGGCTCACCATCTATTTTGTGGGATGCAAACGTAACTGGTGAAACGTGCGAAAGTACTACACTCCTTTACCTACCTCTTCGGGGATTACAGGGGTGATGTTATGTTTATTATTGGCTTGGATTTATTAAGAATAAAATATTTTAATAATATATTTAGATCACATTTCACTTGGTAAATTGTATTTCAACTCTGCTAGTATTTTTAATCTTGCATCGTATACCAGTATCATAAATCAAGGAAAGCTGTTATAAATCAGTGTCCTGACAGATCTAAGTAGTCAACGTGCGCGGTGTTATAAAAACATTCTCACTGCCCTGTACTTGTTCCCACGGGAAGTACATAAAATATATGATTACTGTTATTATATCATTACGACGGTTCCTATACTTAGTGGGCACGGAGCATGAAGTGCTAAATATGTCATATTTTGCAGACTCGTAAGCAGAAAAAACCGAGTGCCATATATCTCAATCCTTAGAAACCTGACTGCTCCTTCTACTGTCATCACCCTCTTTATACAAAGACTGTTTCAGAGACTTCTGACTCTTCCATCAGCTAGTAGCCGATTTTTTTGATCAAGATAGGTGTCTTGTTCTGCCTGGACGCCCTCATCCGTACGTCTAACGGTTAATAATGACACGAGTACCCCACTCAATATACATCGTGCATATTTTACTAAAGTACATTTGTAGGTACTTAATTCTCAATATTTACTATTAGTACACTTCGTTAAAGGCTTGAACTTAGGCTTTTGTTACATCTGTCTTTAAAAGGCGTAAAAATAAACAGTGGAATGAACAGATATGGCTACACATGCATTTTATTGCATAATGCAGGAAAATATAAATAAACCAATCAATAACTGTATAATATATTCTTAGGTTTTGTATTCAACTAACACGTGGAAAATTACTCCGATTGCGTAAATTATCATTGCATTGATACATACATTACATCTTTTCCTCGTAGAGTTCATACGCTTTAGCCACACATCTAAGTAGTTACATTCGTCATAAATCCGCTTTGTTCCGCTCTTGGATCCGAGTCTTCTTCTAGAATGAGATAGGTATGACCATTGTCTGCCACCTTGGACAAATCGTCTGATCCCAAAGTAGGCTAGAAGAGAGCTTGTTTTATAAAAAGTAGACTGCTTATATACTACTTATATACTAATTAATGTATAATTTTTACACCTAGATACAGTACCAATACTTGAACTCAACACATTATGTGTTCTGGCTGGGAGTCGAACCTACGACCCTCGACTCAGCAAACAGGTTACTAATCACTGGACTAGTGGGCCCCTCATATCAATCATACCTGCCAAAAATGTTTAATCTTAATACAGGTAATATATAATCACATCACCGTCACGTCATTAGCCTATTTCAGTCCACTGCTGGACATCCAATCCCCCAATGAATGCCATCGTCTCTGCCGCATCGCTATATAATATTGGGTATAAAATATAGTAATCCGGTTAAAAGAGCGAAGCATTTGAAAGTTTCTACAGATTAAAGAACACAGAGACGGGCAGCTCGGAGAAGCCCGCGCGCGCATTATTAGATGATTATCAGGGACTGCAATCGGATTAGAACAAAAGCGGTGATTAAGAGGTATTATGCGTTACAGACTTCTCGTCTGAATTATATTGCGATCTTGTCTTTTCATCTGTAAAAGGTATATAAATATCCATATAAACATTTGAAGAGAAACCTTGGTGCCATGAAAATGAATGTACATATGTATTTGACTTTATTATCAAAACCTTTTATTTTTTATTAATACGTGAAAAATAAATTTATAGTTCCTTTTAAAAATACTATATGCTTAGAAGAGTATAAGACTTGTAGTATAAGAGTAGCAAAGAGTATTCTTCACATAAGAACTTTAGTAAAGTTCGAACTGAGAAATTTAATGAATTACGATCGAATTCCTGTCGCTCCTGGATCACTAGCTCTGCTAACAACGTAAAACACTCACCACTTTATGGTCAAACAATAGCACATAGTAGAGATATATAGAGACTTATAGAGATAATCTTTGATATAACGACCTTAATAAAGTTCAAATTTAAAAAAAAATGCCGTCTTACGGTTGAATTTCTACCACTCATAGACGACCATTAGGTAAATTATTCTGCTGATCCGTGGTGAATTTTTTACAGTTTAATGGTTTGACCGAACTATATCTATTATCAACCATATTCAGGATATGACTGATAAGATAAACCATGTATTTGATGATCATCAAAATCATCATTATCAACCCTATTATTGTCACACGTAATTGATTTTCTCCTAAAATGGGAATAAAGACCCATAATATGCTATGTGACGGTATAGGCGCTCATCTGTTAAAACATGAATAAAATAAAGACGAAAAATTGTAAAATAGTTTTAGATGAGACTAATTACTTTCGCGTTATAAACGGTAACATAATATGTGTCTTAACACTGCCAATGCCGATTCCAAGTCCGGATAAAAAGAGAGGAGGGTTGGCAGGACGTCACCCATCTGGACATAAAAAAATTACAATGCCTAATCTCGGGCGGCAATGAAATAACTCGATTACTCAGACTTTAGACACCTGTAAAAACTAAATCTCTTATCGAAAATACTGCTATGGAAGTACGTGGGGACCCATCATGAGATATTTCCCCAGAAAACCTTATGAATCGCATACAAGTAAAAGTTGGTGCGTTGGACGACCCGACTAACAATCGGCGTCAGCCAGTACCCGGGCTAACTGGTGTGAAATATGCTACCGAAGCTTCTGACTTGGTATGGCACCAGGCCCTGACAGGAGGAACTGCTGCTGGCGATGGTAGAAAACTTTCCGTCGAAGATGAACATCGTCTTGATACTGGGAAGGTGCGCGGATTTTTACAGGCGGAAAAACTAATCATTATGAAAAAGGAGTCAGAGAGACATCGCATATCCATTCTAGGACTAAGTGAAACTCACTAGAGGGGTTAGGGGCATCACACAACGGTTCAAGGCAATACTCTCTATTTCTTGGGATGTGAAGACAAAAACGCGAACGGAGTCGCAATACTAATACCATCTCACTTAAACAAACGTGTCCTAGGCTACAATCGTGTCTCGGACAGAATCATCACCCTCGAAGTGAACACCAAACCTACCACCTTACACATAGTACAAGTTTATGGCCCAACTGGAATGCCACTGACGACGACGTAATGGATTTTTACGAAAAGCTATTCCAGTTCCTTAATGAAATACCCAACCGCAATACTACCATCATCCTCGCTAATTGGAACGCTGAAGCCCAAGATGCAATTCGTCGAGGTCACGACCCTCAGCATTGAGGAAATCGACACAAAGAGGTGGATGTGTCTTAATAGAATATGCCTAAAAATTCAATCTTAAGATTATTACTGACATAACTGACTTCGATAATTTTTCCAAATAAATCAATTTTCAAAGGCAACAGTCAATTTTCCACATTTAATTTCTAAATAACTTAAGCACTAGTTCAATGTCATCTATCTATAAGTAGTATTATTGTTCTTTATTGTTCTGTAATGTTGCGTAACAGGTAAACAATCGATTTAGTGTTTTTTGTGAACAGTTTACATTTTTCTCATTTACAAAAAAATGGAGATAGATAGATGTTTAATCAGGTCGTTTATCGGTTTTTGCAATTATCTTCCTTTTGTAAATAAATAAGATTTTGTATGAATTTGAAAATCACAAAAATATATTTGGATCCTTATTATACGTCAGAAGTATATATGTATGTAAAATATTTCAATAACATTCTCTTTTTAGTACCACTATACTCCGTCGACATCATTATTTCTATTCACCAGTCACCGCTTCATTTAATGGGATCTAACTTTTAATAGATGGTTAAAACATTTAAATCTCCGAGTTAATGGACTGTGAAAATCAATCCTATTAACTAGTGCATGCGAACAATCTCCCGGGTCCGTAGAGCTTCTAGACCGCACCACTGCGTATACGAAAATTGGATAGCATTATCTAAGTAAATATGCAAGCGGTTGCGAAAGCAATCAAACTCAACTTGGACATTAAGGAAATGCTATTACTAGGAGAATTCAGTTCTACATCTATCGCTACAGCTGCGTCGAAGCAATTGAAGGCTTGTATAGTTACGCTATGGCGTTAACTATTCTCATTTAAAGAGAAGACGGGGAACAATTCCGTTTTGAGAAGTAGAGACTAAAAATTTTATCTATCATTACCATTATCAGCTGTCTCAGTGCACCGTTAGATGTAGACCTCTGTTAAGAAGGCCCTCTTGCTGTAGCCGTTTTTATCATCCGACCAAGCTGGAAGGCGGTATAATACAGTACCTTTTAGTAGAGTATAACATTATTTTGGTTAAACTTATTAATAATAACTAATGTTATTTACTGTGACTAATAAGAGACCTGTGACTAATTACTACCTGTGACTAATAATAGAACGATAAATGAATTGATAATGACGACGATGAATACGTAACGTGCGGAGAGCGAAAGTCTACGATCGCCTGGTAGTTTTATTGTTCCAGAACAACTGATGCCACAGTATCTCACGTCCGGCACTCCAACATTTACTGTGTTCAGTGTAACACATATTTAGTATGACACGAAACTCTCCGCTTTGGACTACGATATGTTTTTGTTAGAGCTGACTTTATGTACTGAGCTTACAAATTCAAAAGCTGAGTTAAATTTATTCACCTTTAATGCTTAGTCATAGTGTTGGTTGTAATTGCTTCATGCTTAAACTCATTAAGTTAACCTTATTTATTGCAGAGTATAGTATTCCGTTATTAATAAGCAATAAATTTACTCTCTATTTGGGCAGTTTAACATTTAAGGCATTGTGAAGTAAAAATTTAGCAATTAATTTCATAACATTTTCGTTATAAAATTTAAACGCAATAAGGAGAAATATAGGAGTTTGCAATTAAGGCGAAAGTTGCAGATGAAAGTTTAACAAAACAGATATACAATGCAAATTTTGGGAGAGTCAGGTGACGAGGAAGACCAAAACTCACCTACCCTGGCCAATCAGATACATATGTCTGAATAAATAAATGATGAATGTAGAATCCCGTTAGGTCTGGAAGGTTTTTTGGATTTTGTTACTGCTTGACTACCTCATAAAGCACGAGAGGTAATATAATAATGTTGTATGTATTTAGCATGAAACCATGCATTATTGCAAACGTGTTATATGAATATTATGTCACAAATATATCGTCCTTAATCCAAATTGATCGTATCGCTCTTCAGCAGCAATAATAATATAATCAAAGCTGACGTAGAGTTAACGAAATGTCGTAAGTTTAATTTTATAAGCGCTTTGTAATTTTATAGTTACGTTATGACACACGTAGAGTCGTAGAAATGTAGAGACGTCTCTACATTTCTCTACATATCACGTTCCGTCGGCCAACGTTTATGGCCCAGGCAGCAGGTACTCCGACTTGACGTAGGTAACAGATATTTAGGACGACACGTGACCCTCTGGCCCTTTGTTTCGGGCTAACAATATGTTTTTGCTCCACACGACTATCCAATTAAAACCTCGTCAGTAACGATTAAAATGGCAAATTTATAGATCTTCGTGTAATTGTTGGATTATGTGTAACACTCTTATTATCTTTATCATCAAACATTTCAGTAAATTGTTGATTATTTAACTATGACGATGTTTATCGACATCATCAACATCATCACTTCTTATCTTTCCACTGTTCAATACAGGTCTCTCCTTAGAATGAGAAGGATTAAGGGCAAAGTCTGCCATGCTGGCCAACTGTGGGTTGGCAGACACATTTATTACACAGACTACCAAATTATTTCGGTGTTTTAGTCAATTTTTTCCGGCACGTAAATATTTTGTTTGCAGCAATATATGAGATTTTTTGAACTAAAAATGTGTAGGGTATATTCGCTTTGTTTGTTTCATCCCAAAACGTGCTTTTACTATGGGAATTTTTCAAGTTGGATAAATATACCAAGCTGTGTGTTAAATATTATAAAAATATGGGTATTTTTGGCATATACATATAATTATATGATTATTTTTGTTAAGAAGAATTATTATTGTTAATGACATAAGTGAAATAAATTTCATATTATAATAACTATTATATCATTATGCCAGATCCTTTACGGAGTAGGCGAAGAGTTCAGATCGTTAACTACCTCTATTCTTGAGACCTGACTTGCTTCTTATAAGTTCATCACTTTCTTTATACACTTACGTTGGTTCCGAATACTCTTAATTTAAAATTTCTTTTTGCATACACTATAAATAGCCTAAGCAAGCCAAAAAGAAACAATCTTTACATTTATGTATTATATAAGAATCTATAATCCCATTAACGGTAATTGGCTTACAAAATGTTTTTATGTATTAGAAAACATGTTACAAAAACGTGATCGAAAGTTAAAGAGAGCTCATTCACCTTCATTCTATTGTAAATGTGTACAAAAACCAATGATCATGTTCTAACAGCCGAGAACGTTGGGTTGTATCGGGTCCTGTCGATAGTACGCACGGCCTTCAAATGGGTAGTTTACAAATAATTTAGAACTTACAGAACACTATTAGATAACTATGGTGACTTAAATGAAGCTTCATTTACATGAAATCTGGCGTTAATCTTTATTGTTTTGAAAGGAATTTTCAACATTGAAACTATAAAAGATTGTACATAATTTATTGATAATGTATAATACGTGACGGTAATGGTTTTTAAAATAAATAATGATAATTTTACAATAAAATAACATTACAATTAATAACAAGTGGTAGAGTTAACAATACACCATATTAGGGAAAAACAAAGGACTGTTACCACACTAGAAGCATTTCTAAGAATAGAGCAATTGTACGTAGAATCTCCATTTCTAGACACGAGTAGGTACCCGCTTGACAAATTCAAGATTTGTCGGACTGATCTTCGGGTCCAAGATTTGCACAGCCCCACAAAAGTAATGAGATCTGGAGCCGTTATTACCGCGAACACAGCCAATGTTGGTGTACGTAAATGGAATGGTTATTTTTAAACCTCTTTTGAGTTCCCTTGTTAGTATTGTGTGGATTAAGTTCTGTGGATTCGTCTTTGTTTGTTTTGTTTAAAGTACCTACACGCAATAGTTAAAATACGGCCTTTGTTTATTATTAAAAACATTGATAAAAGTACTAAAGAGGTCTTGTATCTTAAGTGTTGAGTTGATTTTGTAACATACGAGTACTCTCGGTGATATACTCGTCAATAAGATACGAGTAGTTGGAAATTACTTTATATTTGACACTATACAAAAAGGTTAGTGAATTATGGATTTTAAAATTTTATGACAGACCAAATCATACATTTTATTACAAAAACATTTCGTTTAAGATTGACGTCTGTGACCATTCTGTTTTAAATATAACTTTAAACCAAATTAAAGTTTTACTGTTATAATAATGTGAAGTATAGTACAACTTCTATTAAAAATATAACAGCAGTATTTCTGTTAAGAAATGCAATGCCTGGTCTTTCCAAATATTTCACGTTCAATGAATACAGTAAACAAAATGGAAAGTATCTATTTAGGAGGAAGTGGTAAATTTAAAGTGCCCCTTGAACTATGTATATACGGCATGTCTTGTTACATAATACCTTAGACTGTAAATGTATTTGTACAGTTCAAACGGTAAAATAATTAACATTTCTTGCCGTTTCTTGTTTTAAATTGGAAAGGAATGAGTGTTTATTAATAAAACAACAAAGCATTATAAGAAAAGCAATCTAATGATCCGATCGATCTGTGTCGCTACGAGACTCTCCGCCCACGATTTGTCTTCTCTCCTCCCAAGGTCAAGGCGAACAATAAGGCGTGACGTACACTGGGAATACTATCATTACAGCTCAGTATTTTTAAAACTTTACTTCGAATATGAAAAATAAGTCTTAGAAGAAATATGAAGCATTTCGACCTGATGTTAGGAATCAGAACTATGACCAAGGTCAAAAATAATTTAAATTCTATCGGGGAATATGAACACCAGTTAAAAGTCAGCAGATATTGATACTCATGCTGTAAATAGGAACTAATACATTAAGTATTGATAGCAACAATGTATTATGATCCTATGATAGACATGAATAAGATCACATGCGTATATTGTCAGTATTATAAAACATCTGAAACATAACATTACACCTGTATTTCGTTGAAAACGTAGGCAGAGGAGTGCAGCACTCCCATGTTTCACCAGTTAATAATATCTTTATAACACTGTATAACATTGTAACGAGAGAATGCCAGTTTTCTTATTCTCTTACACGACACAAGACAGGGGGAAGCTAGCTGGAGAGGTGCAAACCTAGTGTCAAGTGAACCGAGCTAAAAGACGTAGGTGTTGTCGGCGAGGACTTGCGAAAGCCATCAATTTTCTTCAGCGCCTTACAGCTTTAAGCGGCGCTAAGCGTCGCCCACTTCGACTGCATGGCAAAAAGAATATTGAGATGTGTTTGCATAAGCAGCGGATTACAATGACTGAAGTATTAAGGTGTGACATCTGGCAGCGAAAGGTGCACAAACTGGGGTATAAATTGAAGAAAAATGTGTTTTTATTGGTTAAAAAACGTGCAACAAATTGAATCTTAACTACTGTGAGTGTTATTTTATAAAATAACTGCTACGCCTTTAAGAATACGTTTATTTATTAGTTAGACGCTTGACTTATCGTAAAAATATACAATAATAATAATAATCGACCCATTTCACATTCCACTGTTGGAATATGGGTTTTCTCACACATTGAGAGGATTAAGATCGTAGTCCGCCACGCTGGCCAAATGCGGGTTGGTAGACTTCACACACCTCTGAATTTCTTTTTGGTATAAATTCTAAGGTGTACAGGTTTCCCCTCACGATATTTGCCTTCACAGTTAGCAAGTGATATTTAAACTTAAAACGCACTTTTTTTGTAAAGCAGTGCACGCCATGCATCTGAACCCACTTCCCTTCTATATCTGTTTAGCTAATTGCATTTTTTTTATGTAAAAATATGCAATTAGCTAAACAGATATAGAAGGGAAGCTTAAGTATGTAAATAAATCTGAAAAGTCTCTTCCTATGTTAAATCTCTGTAAGGGATAAGCAGCGCCATTCTACATAATTTCTTTTATGTGTATTTCTATACGTATTTTAATTGTGTACGAAATTTGTTATATGAATAGAAATCCATAAAATCAAATAAAAAAGAATGAAAACGCGCCACAGCCTAATATGAAACGCTTAACTTAAGTTTTCTAGTTAATACTCCTCTCGTAGTACGTATTATACACAGGCATGCGTGAAATCTCTATATCGTTGAGAGACATGCTCTGAGATTTCGGAGCAATGAAAACTTTGCTTATCACCGTCTTAGTATTTTAGCATAAAATTAAAGTGAAACCACTTTGCGAACTATTTTAACAGGTCGTCGGAGCGGGTTTAATATGCAAGCTTGGAGTAAACGAAGGGGAACAGGATTTGCTTCTATTTTATATCACAATGTCTCTGAGAGCGTCGTGGGTGTATTCGTATGTGTAGAAAGAAGAATGTAGAAGAAACACGTGAGCTCTGTAAGGATAAGCAGATTTATTTAGCACTCAGTGCTCCCTACTTACCCAGTAAGGCAACTGGAATAGCGATACAAATTCTTTTTTTAAATACTTTTATAAAACTTGTGTTACTTTTAAAAATGATTACTTTTGGGAATCCAGTAATTAAAGAAGCATAAAGTCATAATTTTTTTTAAGAGTCCAAGTATGGGAATCCTTTTTCTATTTTAAATACTTCCGCCAACAAAAAAGTAAATATTTGTGTTTGTTATTCTTTTATTAAATATTTTTCGTGTAAGTATTTATTTAACATTCCATAAAAACAACTCTCTTTCGTTGTGGGACTCCAAACGTATACTTTGAACGCTTCTAAGAAAGTCTGTTTCTGTTAATATTTTAATTTTAACTGTAATATACTGAAATAAGTTCAAATGAGAACAAAAACGTCATTTGGATTTTTTGACATTTTGAGTAATTTGCCTACTTTTGCTTGTTTAACATAACCTTAACATTACGTCATACAACGGCATAAGTGCACCTAAATAATTATTTCTGGGTCCATATTGAGTAATAGATGTATCACTACTAATTAATTTTTGTGGCTTTATCTAAATAGTGAGTAAATCTGTTTCGAACATAGCTCCCAGTACCTGAATGACTCACGAACATTAGATTCTATAGATCTGAATTTTGATTCATTTCTTGACCGAAATGTTTACCAACGAAAGCTGGAGATTTAGTCCAATCTGACTTAACACGAATCTTCAATAGGGCACTAGTTAATTTACTATCTGCTTTATATATATCAATAAAATTTAATAAAGATTCTCATACAAAAAAGTACAGTGCCATTAACGCGAAAGTGATTTGATGGTTAAAGTTAAAATGTAAGCGCATCGTGATGCCTGTATTTTCTAAAATAAATGCATACGTATATAATCATGAAAGGACGGCCAGAGTGAGGTGAAGAGGAGTTGGATGCCACTGGCTATGTCAAAATGTGTGAGGGAATGACAAGCGCACGTGAGTGCCCGAAGTAAATGCCCGGTGTCCCATAGGAATTTAATTTTTTCCCGGACGCCGACAACACTCGGCCGCGCGGCTTTTAATTTATCGCCGACTCACTGCTGCATACTGATTTCTCGACCAGATGAATTGTATGGAAAACTTTTGGACGGAACTCTCTTTTATTTCAAAATAAGATTTATTTACTTTTTTTGAAATTGTTTATTCTATTTGGTATAACATAACCGCATCTTTAATAAACGTAGCTTCAAAATATAGCAAATCAATTCTCTTTTTTGTATCTGTCTGCTCATCTCTATCCATATTTAATGTTGGTAAGATTATCATTTTATTATTCATCATGAATATGAGGGATTTTAAAAAGAAGGTTATCAGAATCTGTATATAGTGTAACAATCATACGATATTATATTGAAAATGTTGAATCCCAGAACAAACTAATCTAATTCGGGGAACTAAAAAGTTATGTGGTGTAAATGGGTGTGCAACGGTAAAGTACCATTTAGTTGACCGTTTGTACATAAAGTTTCGCTGTTGTGACAGCGCCCGAGTGTCAAGCACTCACGATGCATAAGGTAGTTAGCGCAGAAGTTGGTTACATTATGACGTTTACGATTCTCTAACCTAGTTAAGGTCACGAAATCAAATACATAGTGACCAAGGAGTAAAATACTCTTTAAGCTACCCTTTGAAGGAATACAGGCGTGATGTTATATTATCATCAGAGAAATATGAACACCGATATCCGTGGATTATTGTAGAAGGTTATCGACATACCCCAAAAAAATAGCATGACGAGGCAGCAGTGCGTTGGTGACATATGTCGAAAAACAATCACTGCTGGAGTAGTTTTGGAGATCACAACCAAGGCGAACATAGCGTAGGAGGCCCTCTAGCTTTGTTGAAATCTGCATTCCAGTGAAATCTAATATGGATACAAATGTTGGTATTTTAGAATATTTCAGATTGATTCAACATAACTGATAAAACGTGGGAGTGTAATATACTCCTCTACCTACTCTTTAGGGGCCAACAGGCATAATCTTACGTTAAATAACATAAAAAACCGTAAACGTTACATTACACGTGTAATCCCTGAAGGGGTAGACAGAGGAGTGTATTACTCTCCCACGTTTCAGCAGTTACGTTTAAGTCCCATGGACTAGGTGGTGAACCTATTGCTATATAACATGCACGAACCAGACTCCGAGTCACTACTAGAAACTCTAAATTACAAAAATCCAATAGTACCCGGTCCGGGATTGGAACTCAAGCCCTCCCGATCGGCAGTCGCGCAGGCAGCCACTCGACCAACGCAAAGCAGTCAACGTAAAGCAGTCAATATTAAATCTTACGTTACATTGTTTTAAATGTTTCAAAGTGAACAAAATTCGTTATTGTTATTCTTACATCATCAGGCCAGATCTCTTATTGTGGTAAGCAAAGAACACAGACGGCCGAACACATCTATCTTACAAATCTAAAAATAGATACAATTGCCAATCATGGTAAAACATTAGTAATTGAGTTACTATTGACATAGGTACTTATGGGTTTCTTGGCGTCGACTCAGCGACTGTTGACATGGCAGCGCTGCAGGATCTGTCAGCAATTTGACGCGCCCATGGGAATTAGGTTACGCAGATTGGAAGATTTTATGGTGACGCTTCTATTATTTCAGTGTAGAAATTATACTGAACATTATAAAGGAATATTTGAATACTGTTTCTTGATATTTATTTCATCGGTTTGTCTTGCATGTTACATAATCACATACATAATATTTTATTAATGTTAAATTAGGGTAACTAAAAAGGTAAGAAACATTAATAATCCAATATTTCAGAATTTATGCTTCTTTTCCATGTCGTTGAGCTTAAATCATGGCGTACACTTTTTAATTAGCGTTTTAAGAATAAAATATGGCTTGCTGTAACGATGAAGAGAAACATAGTACATATATGAGTTCTCCTTAATGATCTCTAGCGCGTTTGAATTCTACAGCTGGGCAGCTTGGCAAATTGTAGTGCGAGCCCTTTTCATTCTTGCGGAGACAGGTAAACAATGGACATTTAAAAAGACTGATGATGATAATGATGATTCTACATCACATGATTAGTTGTAATGGAATCAATTTCCATGTAGTTATCAATTTTCTCAGAATCGGCATCCCATCCGTTCCAGCCAGCGTCGAGCCACGAGGTCTGTCAGCAATTTGATGCGCCTGCGGGAATTAGATTATGTAAATTGGAAGGTTATCATGGCGATGCTTCAGTTATTTCAGTGGAGAAATTGCATGGAATGCTCAAAATAGCGTACTGTGAGTGTATCGCTCGCTATGTGCTCGAATTTTTCTCTCGTTTTTAATATTTGACTTATTTGAGTACCCACGTACTATTGACCTCGTATATACTCGTATGTATTCCTTTAAGGACAGAAATATTCGATACTCGGTCTTCTCTGGTTACCCTGTAGGAAACCAGATATAATGATATAATAATTATAGTAAGTGATGATGTAATAATAAGATACGATTAAAGGTCTGATGCGTTGTGGAGGTGATCAAAGGACTACTGTTATTCTGCAAGTATGTACTCATATAATTTCTTAGTATTATTATTTATTTCTAGTACCAGAGAATTGTTAATTCGATCAGTTAACATTTACGGAGGTTTCTCAGAGTTGGTATCTCAAGTTTTATTGTCCGGTCAGAGCGGCAAGATCGTTCAGCACTTTCAGACAGCTACGCTAATTAGATTATGCAAATTTGTAGGTTTCCGTGAAGCTTCGGTTTTCCCAACTCAAATGTTTTCAGTAATCCGGTGGTCGCTGGAAACTTTCAACCTTTTAGACTTGTTTTTCAGACTGACACACTACTGACATCTCATTGTTCCGACTTAGTTCATTTACGGTAAAGCATTTTTATTGTGGCGACGTATTTTAAATACGTACGTGGAGTCGCAAGCGACAGTTTTCAATAAAACACTATTCACTAATTGTCAACACGTTTTAATATTTAGGAAGGTGGAGTTTGAATTCTAAGTTTTAAAAACAAATAACGACTATTATTGATTAAATGAAATATATCATATTATACAATAATCTTTTTCGGTAGATAAAATATTTGAAAGTCATAAGGCTTTGTTCTACATGTGTACTTTACAGTCCGTTTACAAAATACTTAATAATTCACAGTGCTATTAGAAAACATCACTGCAAACCTACCCATAAGGATTAGAGATAGGAAATATATTATAGAATATAAAATAATAATACTACTAATCAGGAATAAATGTATACTACTTACGGATTGTGGCAAAGTAGCTTTACATGTTGTCGTAATAGATTTACGGAGTGGGACCTTAATTTACTAAAAATGTTTTTACACTTTAATTAACGGTTAATTATATTTTATTTAGCAAAGAGGCAGACGAGCTTTCTGATGATATGAACATTCATAACAAAACAAATATAATTATTTACAAACGCTCAAGAACATGACGTAAAGCAGAATATTCTATAATATCATTATCATAATTAGAAGTTTCATTAGCCAAACACATAATGGTCACTGTTTATTTTACTGATATTTATTTTCAAAGATAACATACGTTTGGCTTAATTTGTAACAATGGTTAATAATTACATCACCATGCCACGTCCAATACAGAGCAGGCAGAGAGCGCTGATTGCCAAATATCTCAATCCATACATACCTGTCGTGTTTCTTCTGCATTCTAAGTAAAACGTAAAAAAAAAATTAATATTTAGAAATGTTTTGTGAGTATTTATACACATGATTAAAATTATACCGGCTTAACCCACGAACGTATTTCGGGATGGCCCGACTAGTTTCGTACCTGTACGAGGTCCTTCCCCATGAGCTCGCGCCGCTTGCAGCGAGGTCGCGACGGAGGCTGCAAGCGACGGGTGCTCATGAGGGAGGACCTCGTACAGGTCCGAAACTAGTCGGGCAATACCGAAAGACGTACGTGAGTTAAGTCGTTACAATTTTAATTATGAATATTTAAAAAGTAATAATTTTATCGGTGCAATGCATAGACAAGTTGCAGTTTCATATCCAACCGGCTAGTTTCACTCATTGTTTGCGACCAGCGGGAGTCTGTGCTACTGACACTAATTAAATGAACTCTCATTGGTGAGGGCGCCATTACCGTTTTGTACGCGAATCACGACTTGCGGCATTTGTTTTTTCCCGCCAAAACGTTTATAGAGAAAACTTTGTACTATTTATCTTGCGACATATTTGTTTTTCTTTTACTGTAACGTTACATGAATATTTTTTTAGATTTAAACCGTTACAATCTTAACATTTTTAATAAAATTAGGTTTTTCTTTGCGTCATAATTTTATAGAAAACAATATTCTACAGTAACAACTGTACTGATTGCTTATTTACGAATATTTTCGAAAATTATATAAAAAAGACTAAAGTTCGATACTTTGACTGGAGTATCTTGGACAGGATTTTATAACATTAGACTTGGATTTTTTGTGGCTCAAACCTAGACTGACATATGAATCTAGCTTTTTTAAAAGCTTTTTTTAAACGTTACAAGACTGGCAAGTCTGGCATTTAGGCAGAGAGTATGGTGTGCCAACTATCATTATCAGGCATTTCAATTAATATTCATTCAATGGTAATTCCAAATGTGCCTCACCAACTTGACAATATTGCTTTAATGCAGTCAAACTGCGATGCAGCTTTACTGCAAACTGGAAGTTTTCGAAGTGCCCCCTAGGTATCCGGCGTAGCTTAATGAATAATACCTAAAGATAAGGTACGAACCGACAGTCTAACGAGCTCGCCGCATAACGGAAACGGTCCTGAACATTTGCCACTAGTTCCCATCCAGGAGTGAACCGCATCCGGCGTAGCTCAGCTTGCGAGATCATTCGGTATCTCTGACTTCGTGAGTTCTACGTAGAATTTTTGCTTAGAAAGTTACAGTTACTTTAGACGTCCCATGGAATAGGGTGTTACAATGTTTCCATACATGGGCCACAAATACAAACACCCGGCTGAGAAATTCAAGTTAGAAATATCCCGTAATACTTTAACTGAATCGCGGGACAAATCTAGGACCTCTCGCTCAGCAATCGCGCTTGCAACCATTGCACTAACTAGGTAGTCATCTTACGCTTCCATCAAGTAAACGTACTTACAACATAAGATCGTTAAATGCTAACATGTAAACAAATATTGCCAACACTTGGTCCGATTTCTATTCAGAAATCGGTTAGAATCGAATAGTTATTCAACTTAGGACTCTCCGAGTATTACAATTCTACTCAACAATATTACTCAACTGAGCAGCATGACGGCAATTCATAGCTTCAAGTGACTTGAGACAAGTGCCCTGAGCTGAACACCGTCGAATAGCGTTCAGCGTGAATTGTCTGCCGAGAGCCCTCTGACGAGCGCTGGGAACATAACTTAGCCTTGAATATCCTGTATTGCTCACACACATGATACAAATTATAATATAATTGACATATTTTAAGTATATTTATATGTAAAGATTGTAAAAGGGTTAAAACGTCGTCTGGAAATGAATTCAAAATTTAAAAAGATATTTCGACCTGCAATGTATGTACATATAATTTGAATCAGTAGTCTATACACATATTTTATTTAACGAATGCTTTCGATAAGTATCTTTATAATAATCATTATAAATTATACAGTCATCTCACAATATGTAATACATATTATATGAGGTAGCTGCATCAAACAATATCATATAATCAACATGTTTTAAACGACCGTGCGGTTTATCAACTGTGTTATCAAGAATAGTTACAAAGGACGAACTTTACGCAAATCCATACACATGATGCCAGAGAATGAAGCTCCCAGTTAAACCCGCCAAAGGTACACAAAGTTCGTGTTGCTGGAACTCTAACTAAATGTAAATGGTCGTGTCGCCGGGACGCATAGCGCGATAAACTGCGACCCTGCAACCCTTTGAATGATTTGTCAACTTTGATCGTTTATATCTAAACTTACTCAGCGTACAATTTGCTTGAGAGAACACAATGAACTGATTTTGTGACGTCATACATTGAAAAATTCTAGAGCTCATAACATCATATCCGTATTTTCTTACATACTTCCAGAAGTCACCAGTTATCTAATATGCCCCACAGAGAATAGTAGTAGTAATGACATTTTTTTTTATCACAACAAAATAGTAAAACAAACCCATATATCTTCGTTTTCGTCAATTGTCAATCGTCGACAAACGATCGATGGTTTCCGTCGAGAACGGTCGCGTCTCAGCGTAAATAGTGCTCAAGTAAAGCGCTGACGCAGCGCAAGCGCCGACACAGTTATCAAAAGTGCATCAAACCAATTGTGAAGTGTAAACAAGTGTTAAGGGGCAGCTATATCTTGCAATTATGGCTCCGTCCACTCCAATTAACTGAAAACAGAAACTGAACATCTGTTATACAAATATTATACAGAAGAAAAAACTCATCGGGAAGATCTTCAAATACTGGTTGATAAGCTTACCAGCCAAGTAGAAGTATTACAGCAGCAACTTACGCAAATTCAATTGGAAAAGCATGAAATAGAAGATATAAAAGAACATAATAGTGAAAAGTTTTCTGAACGGGTACAGTATGAGACATATGAAGAAGAACTAGCTAAAGAAAGAGAGTTGGTATGTCAGAAAAGTAAAAGAAAACGGAAGTTAAACTTGTCACTTATTCCACCAGCAGAACAAGGAAGAGACTCAGAAGATAAAAAAAGCGAAAACTAAAAAGGCACCTCGTCCTCCACCCATAATAGTTGAGAACATTAAGAGCTACCAACAGTTCTATGATCTTCTAATAGAAAACATATTTCGTCACTCCTTCATAGATAAAATTACGAACGGATATAAAGTAAAAATTAACGCTTTTAATAAAGACTCATACAGGTCCATTACGAAGATGTTACTTCAGAGAAACTATTACTAATATTCGTACCAAAATAGACAGGATAGATCCATACGGATTATGGCCAAAAAACTGCTCTATTCATGCAAACCAGAGAGAATAGTCGAGGAACTAAACGCCAAAGGTTACAAAATCCAAGACGCATTAAATAATTTGAGTTGGAGGAAGTAGGAGCCTCTGAATATGTTTATGCTTGCCTTCGACAAAGAAGACGATATCAAAAAGATATACGATATTAAAATTATATTGGGCTGCAAAGTGGACATGCATGATGCAACTCCGAAAAATGCCTCCATTAATCCCACAATGCAAACGATGTTAAGTTTACGAACACACACAGAAGTATTGCTCTAAGGAACCGAAGTGTGTTAAGTAAACAGAAAAACATTTAACTCGTGACTGCACTAAACAAACTGAATTAAAACCATAATGCATACACTGTAGTGAGCCACACCCTGCTAGCTATAGACGATGTGTTGTAGCCGACGAACTACAACAGATTAAAACAAGTTCACTAAAAACAAAGTGCCAATTCGGGCTACCCCTATACCAGCCCCTAATGGAAACCTAATAGCAAAGTCAGTCACCAGTAAACGTGTCACAATTGGCATCCCATTTGCTCAAATTACAAAAGGAGCTTAGCTCACACATATCACAGCCATCAAAGAAATCTGTACCAGTGTGTCCCAATACGGATGACAAATTGAACACCATTTTAAGTCTCTTAACCTTATTCGATGAAAGGTTGAAAAAACTTGAAAAAATATCACTTCTGAACATATGTAATTAATGGATAAGTCATTTAAAATTATGTCGTGGAATGCAAATTGACTTTTACAACACCAAAATGAACTAGTAGTTGTCCTAAATGTTGAAAACATTGACGTGTGCCTCATATCTGAAACACATTTCACTAGAGAATCTTTTATCAAAATCAAAGGCATAACCTATCATATACTGCACCCTGATAATAAGACCAGAGGAGGTAATGTCGTCATTATAAAAAATGAGTGAAAAACACAAATCACTATGAACAACATGAGATAGAAGCAGTAGCTATTTGCATCCACATTAAACAGTATCTTGTCACCATATCAGCTATTTACTGCTCACCAAGGTATTCACTTAAAACTGAGCAGTATCACAGCTTATTACATGATCTTGATAATAGATTCTTGTTATAAGGTGAGTTTAATGCCAAAAACACTCACTGGGGATCTAGATTAACCACGACGAAATGAAAGGAGCTACTCCGTGCAAGCCTTTGACAAGGTATGGCATGAAGGCTTTATCTACGCTACAAATTGAGAAATACGCCCCTAGAGCTTATTACAGATATTTTAGGATATTACTTAACTAATCGCATGTTTAGAGTTAGACAAGACGATGCGTATTCAGACCTGAAATAAATAAAAGATGGAGTACCACAGGGTAATGTTCTTCGTCCGGTCCTGTACTTATTATACACCTGCGACATTCCAGTGATAAAAAATAGTTTCATCGCAACGTTTGTAGATGACACAGCTATTATAGCCACAGGGGTCACTCAACAAGAAGCGGTGGGTAAAGCTCAAAAGGTTGCCAACAACATTTTCGAATCGGCAAAGAAATGGCGCGTGAAACTAAATGAAAAGTTCCGTTTATGTGTACCCGTTCATGTAGACTTCACGAATAAAAGGTAAATTTACCAACAGGTTTACATTAACAA
>DWJK01000840.1:0-19439 GCA_018248815.1 Croniades pieria auraria | reverse complement strand
TGACAGGAAGTAAAAGAAACAATATGGCCGCCACGAGCTGTCAAAATCAACCCGTCCCTATTGTAAAACCCTATATATAGTTTTTCCTATCGAGCCCTGTGAAAAATTGGCCCGCGAATTTGAATGTAAAAATATATTCATAAGTATTTTCTTTGAATAAAATTACTTGCTAATATCGAAAATTCTTGCCTTCTGGCTGTTCTTTCATGTAAGCGACTGTTAATTTATTGTATATACTGATAGCGGGTGAGTTTCGGCAAATATTTAAAAATTCCAGGAATTCTCAATATCTGTGGGAATATTCTATTATAGGGAGTGTCATTATTCCATTATTTTCCCAACCCTACTAACATTTAATCTAACAATTTCGTTGCTCCTCCTTTTTACACTCTTTATATTAGCTTCACCTGTTTGTTTGCTTGTTTGTATCTATGTATGTAACTTTCCATCATTTTATTTTTTTACCAATCAATCGCACTAAAAAGTGAAAAGTAAATGTAGTTAAAATAAATAAAAAACGCGCAAAATATTGTGTGATATTTCATAGTTTTTAATATCAAATACAATGTTATTTTAAAATAACAAATGGAGTACATGACGTTTTAGTACCAGCCCGCCCCGTCCTTTGAATAATTCACAAAAGTTTCATCGCCTTTAATTATTATGCAGATGACAAAAAAATTTAAAAGGAAGCATGGAAAGTTATTCATTTTATAGAAATATATATATTATTTCAATGCGTCTAGTCTAGTGAGGCGGAATATTGGAATTTCTAGTGCAGCAGTACTTTAAGCACCCGACCGACCCCGGCGCCGCCCAAACGTGAGGTCGTAGACTTGTAGACGTCCTCTACGCCGTAGATGACTGCGTAGGCTGCCCGGGTACAAGTACCGGATTATATTGTACACGCTATGACAGCCTTAAATTCCTGCGTTTTAGATAATTCTGCATTTAATTTAAAAAAGATTCAAACACATTTTAAATATAAAATAATTAATCATACATACATATGTATATGCAAAGAACATGTCAGGCCAAAATTAGATGCTGCCTTAAAATGCGATAGTTGTTTTAATCACTGCATATAATTTATAGAGGAGTTGCATTCCAGATCACAGTCGCTATTCCGAATTTAAAACAATCTATTAAGTTATGAAGTACTAGTTCAGATAAGCTCTCGTGTAGCTATCCGTAAATTATACATTTTATATGCATTTTCAATGTGTTTGTGATTGACAAAAAACCTTAAAACAGTCGTTATGGACAATTACATAAACTTGAAATGCTTCTAAATAATGAAAACTTCTCGCAATCCACTAATACTGAGGTAGCGTGGTTAGAGTATGATACAACTTTTCCAAAAAAAAAAACTGCACTTGGTTGTGAATAATAAAACAGGCAGCAGCCAATGGTTATGTGAAATTATAAAAAGGACTATTTAACCTTTATAAGCAGACAGCACTGTAAGTAGATTCCAAAATAACATGTTTTTGCTGAGCCCAGTCAGACGGTGTCGATGCCCGCCCTAGGAAGGACGCGCCGACCGACACCCACTCCAGGCTGCAGCCAGGGTTTGAACGCACTCACATTCATCTATAATAATTTTTGTATACTCTAACACTTCAATCAAATCATGATAATAGATCCCGTATATTAAAATGCCACAATTTCATGATAAAGAAACCGTTAGCTGGGTAATTATTATTATATGTTTGTAACCCGGTTATTTTTCGCATTTCCGTATTTCTGCCGATTATTTGGAGAAATATTACAGATTTAAAATAGCGATCCAACGAACTAGAGTTAAATGGCCCTTATAAAAAAAAAATCTAGTTATGTTCTTCTCAACGCAACAAGTGCTGTTCTTTTACTGGATATGGACCCTTTTCTCAACTTACTTAAATCTTTATAGCAACATACATATTTAAAAAATTCAAGTCAGTGATAATGCATAAACAAATGTGTGTCTGTAAAAAATTGCTGTCAACCTCCTAATAGGCTGTACCGACCCAACACATAGCATGGATTGTTTTTTTTATTCAATTAAAAACGTTCAAAATTCAAAGTGTTATCAAAGGGTTAAGTGTATTCAAAGGGTTTGTTTTATTTGAAACTCGCCATAGTATCTGGAATTCTCAGAATTTGTGCCCGGTATATGGCAATAGACTTACCCCCTATTCCGTGAGATTTATAACACGTGGGAGTACTACACTGCTCTGACCGTCCCTTCAGGAAATACAAGCGTAATACTAAAAGCATTCGGCAACGTAGTAAGGCTCAGCCGCAAGCCAGACTAACTATACGTATCGAAACTAAATGTTCAAGAGAGGCAACACGTGGCACTAATGTTGAATGTCAGACCTCAGAATAGAGACCCATTTGTCTCGCCTCCAGTCCCTGCATCCGTATATTGGTACACTAATGTTATTTAGAATAATGTTTAACCTCTGATAGCGGACGATAGGCTGTCGGGTTTCGTAATAACTTTGTTTGTGCAAGCTAGACTGGCGGAGTCGACGCCCGCCCTAGGAAGGACGCGTCGACCCGTCACGCGCCCTAGACGCCTGCGACCAAATGAAACCGAAATAGACACATTTCATTTTTAAATACGTCTAAATGAGTTCCATTAGCTAAATGTCTGATATGCGTAATAGAAAAAATTGAATTGTAAAGTTTTTTTTAGTTGGATCGACATCTGGTAATTCCTGATGCTGCAGTGTTGCTAGTAACGAAAATAAAAGTTTCCAACTATTATAATGAGTTTATGTATTTTTGTTGCTCGATAATTATTTGTTTATTTATTTTTCATTGTCCATAAATTTAAAGTACAGATAACTATGGAGCAATATGATTCTGCATTGTGTAAAGGTTCTTTCCGAGTTATTGAGATTTTAAGTATTTTTATAAATAATTTCCCAGTTGCTTAGCATTAGATCAGTATTTCCTACTTCCTGTTCAAAAATTTACTCTTCCGCAAAAAAAAAAACAATTGTTCTATTGAATTTACTGCTATCAATTAATTATCTGCAGCATTTCCTTGGACGGTCTAATTTGGTTTCGCAGTGATAGCCTAGTGGTTAAATATTCAGCCTCTCACTCCGAGGGTGCTGGATTCAAATCCATGGCGCGCACCCCTTTATAAAAGTGCGTTTTAAATTTAAATATCACTCGCTAACGGTGAAGGCAAACATTGTAAGGAAACCTGCACACCTTAGAATTTATGAAAAAAAAATTTTTAAGGTGTGTGAAGTCTGCCAACCCGCAGTTGGCCAGCGTGGCAGACTATAGCCTTAGCCCTCTCAATATGAAAGGAGACCCATATTCCAACAGTCGAACGATAAATGGGTCGATTATTATTTATTATTCTTATTATATATCGACACGCCAGGTCCCTTGGGTAGTAGGCAGAGAGCTATGATTGCCAATACATACCTTACAGATCCGACGTACTTCGTCAACACTCATCGATCTGCTCGTATAAAGATGAAAATTGGAATATAAAGTCATGGAATTTCGGATTAAGTCCGCTATTTTAGGACGGGCGTCCAAGACGCGCGTGCGTTGACCCACCGATGCATGGAGAAGTTCTAGCACCTAAAATAATAGCGTTCCATTTACATATGTATATATTATACTCGTTATCCCAGATACATTTACATGAGGTCGACGTCTTCTCTCAAAAGGTGGATTATCAAATTAACAATTTATGTTAAACCGTCCACACTCCACGATCGAAGTCGCGCTAGTTGCGGGCAGCAACGCTTTTACGTCCCATTGCTGGGCAAGTCTCACTAAGGTATGTGAAAAACATGAAATGTACTGTATCAGTATTTTTCAATATTAAAGCAACGTCTATAAAATATCTGTGGAAATGATTTAAAAAAGTCTCTTGAATATATGAATCTGATTTATACTCGTATATTATAACATTCATAGCTCGAATTACTAGGACGTCCTGTCTAAAGTGCACTGACCCTTAATAGGGTTAAATGATTTAGATACGTCTAAGTGAGACCAAAAACGTGAAAGTTGAATTGTTAGTTTTTGTAATTAAACATCTAAACTTTTTATTTGTCATCGGTGACAATTTAAACGTTAATATTTGGATATAATAGTAAATCAAAAGTAATAAATAAAAATATATCTTTGGATATTTCCTCTAACGGGCACGTGATCCCCCGATATAGGCAGAGCCAAACTGGCCATAAACTACATATATGTATATACATATATGTGTATATATATATATATATGTGTGTGTGTGTGTGTGTGTATGTATATATTGTAAATATGTCTTTATATACATAATTATTTTTTGTTATACCCAAAGTTCTATCATCAGAGATAGAAGGCAGTATTTTGGGCGTCAAGCAATAATCGTCGTGGGTATGAATCGAACCTGCGGCCATGGCTCGCTGTTTGGATTCACTGATCACTGCGCCGAACGGCCAGTAATGCCATATTTTCGTACAGTGCTCAATGACAATAGTCTAATGACATTTTGAGAGTATGTACTGCAATTACATAACGTTTTAAAACCCTTAGTGTTATCTGTAAAAGTTATCAAAGGCTCCATACATAGGTAAGGAAAAACTTCTGGATGTCGAGCGCACACCCGCCCGGGCACCCAGGACTGTAGAGCGTTGACCTGGGGAGCTCCCCCTTGCATCTGCAAGGGGTGGCTAGGACGTGTTCCACCTGATACTGAGATCACTTTCGCTGTACTTTTGATAGGATGGATTTAATAATTAGAATAATCGAACTGGAACGGGTTAATTAATTTGTTTTAACCGTTTCTATTAACGTTGGACCGATGACCTTAAGAAGGCGGCTGGTAGTAGCGGGATGAGATCTGTGGAGGATCGAGTGCTGTGGCACACCTTGGGAAAGGCCTATATTTCTATTGACACACACGCACGTGTTTTTTTTTAAATGATTAAATTAACTCAGTGTTTAGAACATTCTGATTCCGTTTAATATTCCTATAACCCATATTAAAATAACATTCGTCTGTGTATTCCAAATGTATCCTTTAGTCTGCCCATTCCATTCGTTTATTTACTTACGTATTTATTGAACATTTATATTTTCTTCCCGTCCTTAGCTGGTAAGCCCTAAGGGTTTTCAGCTTACGTAGGACGAGAACATACAAAACATTTTACAAAAAAATGGCTAATTTAAATATTTTACTATTAAATGTTTTGTGAGTACCTATTTATACACATGATTAAATATATACCGGCTTACATCACGTACATTTTTCGGGATGGCCCGACTAGTTTTGGACCTGTACGAGGTCCTTCCTTATGAGCTCCTGCCGTTTGCAGCGAGGTAGCGGTGGATTTTTTATATAATGGTTCTGCCTAGCGGTCTTAGCTAAAAATTAAATACTTTATGAAGAGGAAATCTAGAACGCAAAGTAAAAGCAGATTTTTGTAACATATAAAGCATTCTGAACATTTACTACGATTTCTTTAATTTGATTAGTTGAAGTCATTCCGTGGCCTTGGTGAGTCATGTGTTGTTCCCTGAAACTGTGTCTATGATCCACGACACAAAAATTCTAACCTGGGCTAGGAATGTCCAGTGTTATGCACATTAAAATTAAATAATAATAATGAAACCATTCATTATTCTACTGTTGGAATATGGGTCTCCTCTCGCAAGGAGAGAGTTAAGGCCATAGTCTGCCACGCTGGCCAAGTGCGGGTTAGCAGACTTCGCACAACTTTGAATTTTTTTTTTTAATTCTAAGGTGTGCAGGTTTCCTCACGATGTTTTCCTTCACTGTTAGCAAGTGATATTTAAGTATAAAACGCACTTTTGTAAAGAGGTGCCCGCCACGGATTTGAGCCCAGCATCCCCGAAGTGAGAGGCTGAATTCTTAGCCACTAGGCTATCACTGCATGGGATACACATTGCAATACAACAAATAAACATTTAATATATGTATAAATAGGAATTTTAATATTGGAAAATATTTGTCATCTAAGATACATTTTATTACAGATATTCCGTTGAAATTTTGCACGTTCGTATTAAAATCGTTGTATACTGTATTTAAACAAAATAAAAAATAAATGACAACAGTGTTCAACATTATTATTTATAAACGTAGCATCACGCCTGTAATCACCGAAGGGGTAGGTAGGTAGTACACAGCCACGGTCCACCAGGTAATTTTAAGTCCCATGGAATAGCTGGTGAGCTTATTGCCGTACACCAGCCACAATTCCAGACTCCAAATCACTATAAATTGTATATTATAGACTATAAATTGTAACTTAGAAAAATCTAATAGTACCCGACATGGGATTTGAACCCAGGACCTCGCGATCGGCAGTCGCGCTTACAACCACTCGACCAACGAGTCAGTTATTATATATAAATATTATATTATTTGAAAACGAATACAAGGCGACAGAATAAAAATTTAGAAGAATTTGATAACATGATTAAATCACATTCTCTCAAGTACGATTCTATTTGGACCCCGGAACCTTCCTAAACGTTTTAACTATTACGACTCGATATTTATATGTACAGGAAATAAATAAATATGCACAATATCTGATCAATAATGAAGGTAACAAGATCCACTTATATTTTTTGAACTTCGATATCGGACTTTGCCCTTAACTGTGATAGTTTTTAAAAAACAGTACGAAGGAACAGAGGGCGCCACTAACACACCTTTGGCCATCCGATTATGTAGTGTTTTACGTGTTTATTCTTGTCAGGTTGTCATATTTTAGATTAAATCAGTTTATCTATGATCTCATATCTAATCTTTCCATCTCATATCTTTTATTCATACCGAATTTGACACCGCAAATAATAAAACAAACGATAAAATGGTACTTGAAATACCTGGAGGATTTAGAGTTATAGAAATAACTCAATTGCATTAGTGGATTATGTCAGTCGATCGTCGTTAAATTATATTTAAATGATCTGCTCTACATAGTTCTCGAATTTGCGGTTCTACTAGGTCTTCATATTCTCATATAATCATCATCAGCCTATTTTAGTTACTGCTGGATACAAGCCTCTCCAATAGCACGCCACTGAACTCGATCTTCAACTCGTCGCATCCAACCGCTGTCAGCCACTGCGTATATCGTCACTCTACTAAGCTGGAGGGCGTCCTACACTACCTCTACCAAGACGCGTTTATTCTCATATCAGTTCACAGCACAAATGTAATCGCCAGCTGCTCCTCTGCAGATCATTTATAGAACCCGGCGAAGATTTATAATAAAAATTGCAATAAAGAATAGTGACATACCAATAAAAAAATCGAACGATTTAAAAATATTCCTCTATATTCATGTACATTAAAAATGTCCCACTGTGGTTATCATTTTTCATGAAGCAAATTAAAGAATGAATTCGTCGAAAAGGTTTACAACTTTCGAATTAATTTACAATTATCAAGTCAAATTAAATATACCTATAACTTCTTAAGGAACACGCACCAAATCTGGTAAAAGCGATTCTGAAATTTCTGAAATCCTAGTTAATACCATCAGAGGAACAAAACTCAGTAGTACAACGCAACTTTTCCTCACCTATCACATGTTTTCATTAGTATGAGATAACGTAACATATAAATTATAAAAAGTCCTTCAATTAATAAAAACCCCTGATGCATATACTTTATGAATCGCACGCAATTTCTTAAACAACTATGTATGTAATGACGTAATAACCGACCTATTACCGCGTCCGTCTGTATTGTATTTTACTGCTAATGTTACGTGATGAATATCGTCACATACGTGCTAAGCCCGGACGATCAATACGACACACTTAAAACTTGGAGAATAATGTATTTGTGTCGTTAGTATCATATAAGAGAGATGTGCAAATGAAAATATACAGAGCAATGTGTTAGAATACATGTATCAAAATATTAAGTAATACCGTGAAGTTAAGTACGACAACCGACAATACTTTGCAGCGGCAAATTCTATAAATCATATTCATCAATACGCCGACAGCGCTTTGTAGGCGCTGCCAAAATTACTAGATAATTAATGCGCCGTCAGTGCGGCGTATGATTTAGACCTCGCCGAAACAAAGCGCGAACTGTCCGAGACCCGAACCTGTTAAACGTAACTTAAATACAAACGTCTTGTCTTTGACTAAAATGTAAAAACTTTTCCGAACACCATAAGAATAATTATTTAACGCAAGCCGCACACAAACATAGTCCTGTCGTAACGAAGATGTTATTCACGGACGAACGCACACAGGCGAGCGCTGTTCGTTGATACACCCACACCGCTACCCCCGCGCACACTAGCGCAGACGTCTAGACGACTTGTTAAAATGCGGTATTCCGGGGACTCGACATTCGTCAGTAGGATAGGTCACGGACCAGCAGGGTGCCGCCGTCCCGCTCGATCCCATAACGTCATCTCATTCACTCATCGCGTGGCGTCGTTTTATTGAAATATGGATTTTACCCCGCTGATACAAATCACAGTTTCGTTTGAAAGCAATGTCAGGTATAAATTTCGCTTTCAAAGCTAGCTATCTTCAATCGCGAAACGTTCTATGATAGAAATAGAAAGATTTTAAAACGAACTTTAACACTTAGGCGTTAGATTGAAATTCGATTGATGACCATCTTAGGTCCTTCCAGGTCTCTCAGCAATCGCTAGGTTTGTCCTTGGCCGGTCAGGACGAATTAGTCGGGAATAATAATTTATGTAAATGTGCGTGTGTTTTTACATAATATACGTACATAGCTAGTACGACCATGTGTGCCGGCCAGCCGGGACAAAGGCAACAATTCTCGGATTTTCTAACATAATTTAGAAAGCGATGAATTTTAGAAATTCTAGTAACAAGAATTCAATTATAATCTATATATACTAGCTCATGTAAAATCGGAATTTAAGTAAAATTGAACGCAAATATTTATAATTAGTTGTTACGCTGATGTTTGGATAGTTATAGATAAATATTATAGACCTAATGAAAAACAATTTAATCTGAAGCTTTATTTGTATACCTTCGAATAATTGGTTTTAGTTTCGGCATTACTCAAGTATAATATGCTTTATCTTACGAATATCTCGCGGCCGATTTATGAATGAGTTAAAAAAAACCTTTAGTTGAACAATTGTGATGTAGATTAAAAATGTTACAGTGGAAGCAAACATTTTAAATAAACATATGGAATACTAGAAATAATAAAGATATAGTATTTATCATTTTGACGTAATGTTAAAAAGATTGTATGTCGCTACAAGTAACAATAAATAGATGTTCACACATAGGTAACCGACAGAAGTTGCCGACGAATCTTCTAGAAAGATATCAAACGATTTATGTATGTATGTATATAATTAATACAAATCTTCCTGTGATGACTATTTGATAAAGTTACTGTGTAATGAGGTAGTTTAACATTCAGTTGGTTCTTATATTAGTTAATATTCGTTACCCACCTCTTTTGTTAGGCACAGATAAGAAAAAATGGACATTTTGTTGTTCATCTTGAAAAATTTCTTGTCACTATGCGTTAATGTTAGGTGATTGGGCATAAGCTATCGTGACACTTTTCAGGGAACTGTTTGTGAATCTCTATTCAAATTACACCGTTTAATACGAGTACAAATAGCTTCAACATTTCAAGAAGCACAGAAAAGGTAAGTTCTTCATTTGCTGTATAAAATCCATCTTCCTTCACCACGCAAGGAAATCTCTCAATATGATGGATAATGTCCATCTTCTTTCACATCTGTATTTGTATTTCGGACAACTCAGCCAACACCTTCATCATTTATACAAAAAATGTTCGTCTTGAATCACCCTATCTGAGATTGGACTATCTACACGGTGATAAAAGTAGACAGTAAGAAAATTGGTAAATGTTATACATGTTCCCTGCTTGATTTTACCAGAATTTACTCTCTCTAAGACAAACCCCAAATCAAAATGATGAAGGAAGGGATGATGATAATGATTATAGGGAAAATGAAGCTGATAATAGTAAATGTTGGCGGTTAAACTAGACCTCGGGTCTGCCCACGTGGATAGCATTGTCCACGATAGACCTGCTTAAATGATGGCATTTATGAGATAAAGAAAGACACAGGAGTTACGAGTAGCTCAACTTCGCATGGCGTAGGATAGGAATCCTGTGGCAAGCCCTGTTTCAGCCATATGTTTGTAGACTTTCTGAAAGCGATAGTGATATTCATTTTACCTTTGCCATAATTGAATTAATGTATAATAAAATGTGATAGAAACATAGTATAAAATTAAAATTCATAATTTTTGTTTCTTTTCTTTTATTCATTCGGTACTCTGTTCAAAAGTGTGTTATTATTGCAGTACGAGGCTTCTGAGACTCGGCATTAGGAAAAAATTGTTCGAGAATAATTCTGGATTTTCAAAATGCGAATTTTTATTATTTACCTTCATATACCACTACGTTCGCGGAGTTTCGTTCAATAATATTAGTGTTATATCATCACGCCAGGTTTTTCAAAGTGTTGGCACAGATCACGAATTTCGTTGATGTTTTTGTATTATGCTATAAAGAGTCTTGTTAGAATTTGCTGGACGCTTCACATTTAAAATACTTTTATTTGTATTTTCATATATGTACATACTCGTATGTAGTTTCGATCGATCAAATCATCATAATACGAATACTTGGCTTTGTCTGTAGGCGTGTCTGTCCCGCTACCTGGGAACAGAGAAATATTTGCTTATATTATGTAACCATTTCGCTCTGTTTTTAATTACCTTCTTTTCAAACTAACAACGGTCTTGGTCCAACTGTTTCATAACATAAAAGCTTCGCCCACTAGGCCCTCCATAAGTCCCACATTTAATTAGGCCCGTGTCTCTGCAAATAGAAATAGATATGACGTCAGAGCAAGGTCTCCGGCAGTAGCATCCCAGACGCTCAACAAACCCGTGCCTCTACAAAAATTCCACAAATATTATGAAAGGGCTCGTGGTTGACATTTGTGTATAAATTATGTAATGAGCTACAATTTATGTAGCTTTGAATATTGTACACCATGCTGGGGTATTCGGAGCAGTGGCATAGATAAATATTTCTGTCCACGGCTGGACATAGGCCTCGCCAACACTACGCCATTGAGCTCGATTTTCAGCTCTTCGCATCGAACTACTGATAACCATTTTGATTATTTTGTCACCCCACCTAGCTGGAGGGCGTCCTACGCTTCTTTTGCCAAGTTGCGCTCTTCACTCTAGAAAACATCTACTCCATCGGTTATCGGCTCTACGACAGATGTGACCAACTCATTGGCACTCTAGCCTGCTAATTCATAGATTGTTAGCGGACACATATTCGCTTCGTTGGCGCGAGCTCGCACGTGGCTACGCACTATTGGCCATTATTTAAACAGCATCACGCCTTATTGTGCAAAAATTCACTGTTCCTAATGTGGGTAATATTAGGGTATTATTTTCTAACGCATCATTACAATTAATACAGTAAGAGATTGACTGCCTCGTTGGTCGAGTGGTTGCAAGCGCGATTGCCAATCAGGAGGTCCTAGTTTCCAATCCCGGGTCGGGTAGTATTAGATTTTTCTCATTTAGAATTTCTAGTAGTAACTCGGAATCTGGATTTGTGCCCGGTGTATGGCAATAGGCTCATCACCTATTCCATTGTGGGACTTAAACGTAACTGGTGAAACGTGGGGGTGTACTACACTCCTTTGCCTATCCTTTCGGGGATTACAGACGTGATGTTACGTTTTTTCTGTTACGTACAGTAAATTAGGAAAACTATTTAGCCTACATCAGTATACTGTAGAAAAGTAGAGTTTAACAAAATCGCGCAAGGCTTTAATCGTTACATTTAAAGCTCAAAGGGGATTTAAGGGTAGCGCCACATCTCTCACCCTCGGGATTCTGTCGCTGTCTGCGGAATCGGTATGAAGGTGCCTAATTCGAAGACCACCAAAGTAAACTGATCTTTACGTTGAGATATTCAGTTCAGGTGCTCGCCGTTCAGTGCAAGTGTTGATTCTATTACGTTGAAATGATTGCGGCATTTATACAATATTATGTCAGTTATGGCCTAGGTGCAGCCGCGGGCGCGGACAGGCTGAGGCTGAGGATTCAATATTATAATTATGTACGGGCGGATTTTCTTATTGACTTTACTTACGAAAAGACCTAATCGAAATGAAATTGTGAGGTTTCTTTCGTTTGTCGAAGCAAAACAAAAAGAAGTGACGGCAACTAAATTTAAATTTCTTGCTATCTTTCCCGAGGTATAAGACTCGATTTTTTCAATTCAATTTTCATTTGCAGTCTAATTAGTGTATTTAACATGTCATCAGTCTAGTTCTTAAAAATAAATAGCGCAGTAAGACGTTCATAACATTTATATAGAAAGATATGAAACCGCGGTTCGTGCTACATGTTCGACTTCAACGTAGTGTGGCGCAGCGAGCGTCACGCCTGAAAGTAAGAACTGATCCTCCCCTGACATTTAATATTCATGCGGCTGCGGGCGAAAGTGTTAGGTTTTCTGGATAACTGGTCGCAGCAGACACCGCATTCCGTAGCGAGCTGAAGCTTCGATCGGAACACAATGTGGCGTCTGTACCGCACAGCTGGCGCGGATCCTTCAACATTAGAAATGTTCCCACATAACCCGACCGTTATACACGATTATATGCGAAAGGTTTCCGAGACGCCCGCCCACCGCCCTTAGTCTGAAGGTCGACTGGGAGGCCGTTCACCCCCGTCTACACCCACAAAACACCACCTCCAAATTGTTTCAATGTGTGCTATTCAACTTTTCTACTGATTTCACAGGCGCTTCACCACTTTACCCTGTATAGCGCTAATGTGCGTGTATGTATGTGTTTGTACATGTGTGTATAGAGACACAGATGTTGTGACAGTGTGCGGCTGAGGCTCTTTGAAACGCTGATAAGCAGGTGTGCTGTGAAATATTGTCCTTTTAATAGATTTGATGTCTGCGTGCCGGGATGCCATTAAATTTGAATGTTGCGTAGTTATATTTGGGTGTTCTCTTCCCTTCTTTTAGTTATTTTTTTTCAAACTGGCTTCTCAACTCGATTTTACTGGAAATCACCCGCACGCAGCGTCCAGCGAAAATAATTTACACTGTAATTTCATTTCAAAAATCCTGTTCCCCAACTAGCGGCCAGCGATGTTCACTAACGTTTTTCTAATTCTTTGAACTTCTTTGAAACTGTTATCCTAAATTTCGCTAATTTATTATGAGTCGCGAACATTTTGTAGGCAGTCTACCACATAGCGTAATTATAAGGCATATTCAGTGATTATTAATATCTTCGCGCTAAATTTTTATAACGAGCCTAAACTTCGTTCTACACAACTATATAAGACATAAATTTCTTAAAAAAAATTGTGCATATTAACAAAAGTAACGTACGAATAAAGTATATACGATATACATACATAGGACAAGTTCATCGTATGTAATGTGACGTGTTCGTGTCAAATCCCGAAACATATGTGAAAATGTTTGTATTGGGGACAGACAGACGGCTTCCGAGCCCACCATTTCGCTGCCCCCCGGCCGACATGTCTCGCGCACTACGTTACATCACCAATATACCCTCCTCCCTGTTCTTATGTACCCCTTACATACAATATATGTACTAACCTTTGCTAGACTTGCGTATCTTCGTACGATAAATCAGAAACCTAAAACGTTTCTTAAATCGTATAGCGGCCGAAAAGAATGTCCAAAATTGTTACCTGAATACAATCCCTTTATCAAAATTGCTCTTGATATCTTTTCTCTATACACAAATACAGAACTTCACCAGTCTGATACTCAGAGACCTGTATCTATATAAAAACTAGAAGCATTCAAGATCGTAGAGTAGCCATGCTAATTTTCGGGACAGTGGTTGTTCCAAATCTTTAAGATAAAGATAACACAATCTCATTTGACGGACGAGGGTCGCGCAGTGTTAGTCCACCCACTAGCGAGTCCAAGACATGTACATAGCTCTATCCCCTACTATCAATAATCTATATTAAGTAGAAGCAATCCAGGGTTCAGTACGTCAAACCGACAGTCGTATTTTCGAGTAATTACCACGATTTCTGATAAAATTAAATTTCTAGAAAATTCCTAATTCGATATTCAATTCATTGAATCGATTCGTTACTATAAATGCAAATTATTAATTTAAATTTTTAATTATTTGTCATAATACACAATGTATTGTACAGTTAGGTAAAATAGAAAGTATATAAAAATTACTCATAAAATTGAATGAAGCAAACAAAGCCTTTTAAATGTAGCCTTTTGTGATATAAATAAATAAATACCGCCCGTAACATACAACCATATACTATATTATGTATGTATGTACATACATATGTATATACATACATAAGTATATGTCTGAGCGACATTTCCAAGACCTACATATTCGCAGTAATAAATCAAGAGTGTAGACGAGACGAAATGTTTGGAACTGCGTAATTACCGAGTGTCCGACCAAGAGCAGGTGAGCGACTACTTGTGCGCGAAGAAAAACAGTAACTCGAAAGCGTTGTGCAGTGAAAGCAGTTCCATGAAATTTTAATATAAATCATGCATTTATGAATACTCGATCAATGTTATGACGTGAACATATTGAAGAAACTTATTTGCAATAGGCTTACTCCCTATTCATGGGACGTATTGCAAAAGTACTGAAACGTGGTAGTGTTCTACTCCTCTGTCTATTCATTCTATGAACACGCGTAATGTTAGATTATTTACTTCTTGTCGAAGGTACGTCCTCGTTTAGTGAGAGAACACCTGCAAATTCTAGATTCGCTAGCAACTTATAAAGGCAGCAATAATAATTTAGGAAATCTATTGTTTGACATACTAAGAGCCAAATCTGTATCTGTCATATTCGTCACTATTTCCAAAATATAAAATCACAGTAATAATTATTTAATTCGATTGACTATCTCGTTTGTCGAGTGGTTGCAACCGCGACTACCGACCAGGAGGTCCTGGGTTCAAATCCCGGTTCGGGTACAACGGGAATTTTCTTGTTTACAATTTCTAATAGTGACTCGGAGTCTGGATCAGTGCCCGGTGTGTGGCAATAAGGCCCACTACCTATTCCATGGGACTTAAATGAAACTGGTGAAACATGCGACTGTACTACACTCCTCTACCTACCCCTTCGAAGATTACAGGCGTGATGTTATGTTACGTAATAATTATTTAATGCTTCTTTTTTTTCTCATTTTCGAATGTAACGGTTTAATGTGGACAAAGTTTTGAGGTGAACAGAGATAATTGTACGTTCATTTATCAGTCGGCTCGTCTGTTTGGATACTCGATTCGCTTCTCGTTACTCTGTTATGATCAAGCAAGCGCCTTAAGCCACACGCAGTTCGCGCTAACGAAGACATGTACAATTATCGCTCCTGTGTACATATGTACGTCGTTTTAGAAATCTACATAACAGATAGATTTGCCACGTGTTTGATACTATAACTATTAGTAAATTATCAAATTCAATGTCTGCTGCTCCTCAAAGACTTATTATGAAACATGGCAGTGCAATATATTCTCTTTGTATACAAATAAGGAAATTCACTGATAATTCTATCAACGCACAGGGAAAACTGCTGAAGCTGGAACCATGACATAACGTCAATGAGCACTAAAAATAGTATTTTGAAAATTCCACCCCTAAAGAAATTATGGTTGCAAGTTAATATAAATTGTTCTCGATTCGTACGCTATACGCGTACATTTTTGATTCATGCTCTTGGGAAACAAAATAATTATGATTCATTGCAATGTTTCATATCGACTTCTGCCCGAGTATAGCCGCGGCCAAAACTATCTCGTCAATATTTCGGCTGTGTTTTTTGGGACCGTACAGAAGGATATATGTTACTCGTCACAAATCAGGGACATATGTAATGATTATTCCATTTTAAATTTAATGACTTCCTATTATTTTTGTCGACATTTAATTAAATTCGATAATTATTGACTGATTAATATTTAATACTGTATTGTTATTTAATTAATTTCCTGTCACCTTTTGTTTTAATTTCGTAATTAATCACTTTTAAATGAGTCTATACTCGACGTATATTAAACGTAACATCACGCCTGTAATCAACGAAGCGGTAGGCAGAGGAGTGTAGTACACTCCCACGATTCACCAGTTACATTTAAGTCCCATAGAGTAGGTGGTGAGCCTATTGCCATACACCAGGCACTGATCTAGACTCCGAGTCACTACTAGAAATTTTGAATGAGAAAATTCCCACAGTTCCCAACCCGGGATTTGAACCCAGCACCTCCTGTTCGGCAGTCGCGCTTGCGACTACTCGACCAACGAAGCAGCACGCATATTATACTAACACTTATCTCCTTTTTAATAAAATGACTTGCATGTTATTGTTCATTCAATAAACTAGTTCAACATGGAACAGACTCTACCACGCTGCTTCCAAATGAAAGAATAATCTATATTTTATAACATTCATTTTAAGATATAAATCAATCATAATTATTAATTAACTGCTGTATTTCTGCTCTACACTATTAGCTCTACAGACTCTACATCTTGACAAAACAAAGGTTTCCTACATAAATATGAAGCGCTTTGACAAGCAGCAGCGTGAGTTCATCTCCTGAACTCGTACCTGCTCGAATAAGTACATACATACAAGCTGCGAAACCATCAACTAACAATCCAAAGTCTTATCCAGACATTGTACGAAGCCGATTACGAGTCGACTTCATACGAAATGAATAATTAAGTTTCCTTTGTGAAACCTTCCACCGAAACCGCGCAAGCTAGCAAACTTCATCGGAACATATCCCTAGAAAATTATTAATATACACCCAATAAGAAACATACACAAGAACACGTACAACTGTATGTCCGTTTATACCTTAGGGTTGACGTCCTTGGAGTCTTTGGAGCCCAAAGTTTGTTTTCCATCCATCAGTCTTTAAACGATTTAATTGTTTGCTCGAAATGATATTTTTAACCCTTCAAGTTTCTGTTATGCCGGCATGTGGCGAAGTTTCTTACGCTATCGCAACTTTGAGTTTGTTAATATTCCACGGAATTTTTCACTAATTCTAGAAGTAACCAAAATCAGTGGCCGCTACAGCCTGCTGGTGTACAATTCAGCAGCCTCTCTAAGAACACATTTACGAAAAATGTGTGTTTTAAGGTTACATGTCACTTGTTGCTACGGCCATGAAAAACCTTATGAGGAACTTGTCACTTTGTGTTTAAAAATTCGTATTATCGCTATATGCTATCTAGTGACCATAGAATAGCCATAGTTTGGGACCAGGTGACCATGTGTAAAATGTCGGGGAAAGAATTTTTATATTCAGATATATGTAGAAAATGTTAATAAAAAAAATTTTCTTCGAGTACCTCTGATTATATGTAAGTACATATGTAACATTTCATAATTATTGTATACAACAAACCCCGTCGCTGGAGAATAACTTAATAAGAAAAGAGGCATACACGAGTACATACCGCAGATACATATTTAGTCGAACATAAAAACCCTCTGTGGAAGTCAAACGTTTCGATCAATACATCAAAGAGCTAGAAAAGTACAGACTTGAATAGCTCGTGACATCACTCCCGCCGAAGCCCGCCGCCATATTTCTCTCAGCTTCCTGTTTACCCGACGAGCGGAAGTTTGGTCAACAAATTGTTCCGCCAACAATGACCCGCTAATTTGAGCGAGTCAAAAGAACTGTTATTATATTTGATTTTATTGTTTGTTACGTTTTCCGCATTTAGTATTTAATAAATTACAACCTTCTCGTAATCAAGCGTCGAGTTACGAAAGAATGAAATTGTTTTTTTAAATTAACGCCAGTGAATGTAAACACGATGAGTTATCTAAGTCGTACGGTTTCAAGGCTCTTTAATTGAAATTTTCAATTACATACTGGATCTGGATGTTTGGACACAGCCCGTTATTTATTAAGCGATCCCCCTGGAACTATGTGATTGTGTTTGCTCCAGGCCTGGTTCAATCGCAGTAGGCTTGCTAAGTGAAAACAAGCAGTGCTTAAATATTCTACAAAGTACCTTCTGTCGCGAGATATTTGTTACTAAAATCATTAAAATTACCTAACATTATTACATTAAATTACATAAGTGTCAAATAAAGCCTTATGAATTTTTATAATGATAGATATATTGGTTATTCGTTGCTCTCTGCTTACCCCGTAAAGGACCATGATGGCACGATGAGATAATAATAATATTTATTATGATCTTTTTTATTATTTAACATAACGACTATATTTCCGCGGAGGGGTAGGAATAGGAGTGCAGCACTTCCACGTTTCACCTCCTATGTTATACGCGGGATGGAATAGAGAGGCAAGAGTATGGTTATACTTTTATAGGAGGAATAAGTAAAAGAAACCCTCGCTAAAGCTAGAGGTACATTTATTTAAACAAATGTTATATTTTTAATATCTCAGTCGGTACCCTTCCCGCATTCTAGCAGATTTAAGTATAAGGTCTTAGTTCACGCATACATTTGTTATACCTCGTAAGGATATTACATAAAAAATAAAATTTTAGACTAAATATTATCTACGCATTTGACAGCGGTATGTCGACCTGTCACCATGACGTTCGGCACTTTGACAAATCGGAAAGGAACTGTCGATACCGAATTTTAAGGAATCGGTCCACGGAAATATAAAAAATGTACATTGGAACAGATTTGATTTTTGTGTCAGGTTATGTTCAAATTATTTATAGACTGGAAGTATGTAAAAAAGGATTCAATAGTCCCAGATTTTGGCGAACTTCAAATCGCTAACTGGAAACAAATCGCAAGGGACCAGCACGAGTAACGGTTTCTCGTACAGGAGCGCATTCTAGCACGTTGGACTATCAGACAAGTTACAATAGTACAAAGAATAGATCATAATAGTAGTAGTAGTAGTAGTTAGTTCCTGACCGTATTCGGCCACAGCGACGGGGGACCAACTAACGAGAGCTTCGTTGGTGCGCTCTCTTATGGCTGACATAACCGATTTTTGCAGTGAATGTGCGACCATATTCGCTGCATGTCAGTACTCCTCCGATATAATTGTAATGAATAGCCGCAGGTGGCCGGACCTTGAGCTCGTCTCGTTTCAAATCGAGCTCATCTCGTCGTTTCCTCTCAATCTCAAACACCTTGGTGTTCACGGTGTGCCTCCAGAGTGGCCGATCCGCTGCCATTGTTTCCCATTGTGACGGATCGGTGTTACATCGTTTCATATGACGCTTAAGCAGATCTTTGTACCGCAGTAATTGACCGCCCTGTTTCCGTTTGCCATTCTGCAGTTCAGAGTAAAAGATGCCTTTGGCTAGTCTCTGATTCGACATCCGGGAGACATGACCAGCCCA
>DWJK01000839.1:0-19442 GCA_018248815.1 Croniades pieria auraria | reverse complement strand
TCATAATACATATTTGCCAGACAACTGTAATAATAAAAAATGTAAAAAAAGTGTAAAAGTGGCAGAAGTAAAAATTCAGAAAAGTAGCCTACGAGAGATTGAGATGGATATAGAGTATCAGAAGTATTTTCATTATTCTTAAATTTACATTTACCCTTAAATGTAATATTTATTATATTTCAACTAGCTTAAAAATAATCTTATATTATACAGTAATTAAATGATATTAATATCATTAAAATTGTTATAATAATTTAATAACTATTTTAAAAATAACATCAAAATTAATCGATCACTGTTATTAAAATTTTATTACAATGTTAATGAAATTAATCGATTATTCATATTAAATTATTCTGTCTCATTCTCTCGCCGACTTAATTCTATAAATTTATTTATTTGTTTCTTTATCTTGACGTATTTTCGTTTCATCGATTTCGTTTCGTTTCAAATCACAACAATTCCAAAGAAGTTTTACTTCAATAACTATTGTAAATTCACAACACAAGTTTAAATTATTTGTAATTATTTGTTTTTCATACATTTCTTTTTCATTATTTTGGCACATTCACACATAATTAAAATCAAAGTTACCATTCCTGCACCGTACAATCGCTTAAAAATCTATAATCCCCGAAGGGGTAGGCAGAGGAGGGTAGTACACTCCCTCGTTTCAACAGTTACGTTTAAGTCCCATTGAATAGGTGGTGAGCCTGTTGCCATACACCGGGAACAATTCCAGACTCCGAGTCACTACTAGATATTATAACTTAGAAAAATCCAATAGCATCCTTGGTTCAAATCCCGGGATTTGAACCCAGGATCTCCCGGCGACAACGAGGTGGTCTTTTTTTCAGACTTTTGAGAGTGTGTTGATGTACTGTTTCGTTTTAAAAAAAAAATCGGAAAAAATCTTAATACGATACTCATGTAAAAGTTCTCAATTAGTAAAAGTATCGAATACAAACTATCGTGTACAAGAGTATCGGTATCGAAATGCAAAGTACTCAATACTACAAAGTATCGACAGTTTTTTCGTGTCCCTAACAAAAGTCCTTGTCACAATATTGTCCATGGTCTACGTGCATCACTGATTTAGTCGTAATACTAATACCAATACACAATTTAAATGATTGCTGTGCTGTACAAAAACAATTACTTAAGAAAATATCGTTCTCACGTTGTAGTTTCGCAAAATTACGTGACATTTGTTTTTAAGCAGTAGCCATGTATATAAAATTAATTTGTGATGTTGAGTAGATACCCATCTATAAATTTCAAGTGTCACAATTTAAAGTACAACTTGCGAATTGCACCACGACATTAAAGTAATAATTGGCATTATTTAAATCATCATCGTGAGCCTCTCAGTCCACTGCTAGACATAGACTTCACTTAAGGAGGTTTGTCCTCAAATCGAGCGCTGAGCAAGCAGGTTGGGTATATCAAAGGATAGCTTCTTGCACCGCTTACACTGCTTGTCTCGACGAATACATTTAACCGTGCTGCCTAACTGCTACACCGCGATCAGCCGGACGTCGGAACCTAGCTTGTTGTATAGCAGGGTGCGCCATGAGTAGGTGGGTAGGGCTTGGGCTCCTAATATGGAGGTTGGAAGCTCTTTCGGAGCTAATTATTGAATCGCAATGGCTCGGTTGCAGTGCGGGCGGCGGGCGGCGGGCGGCGCGGGGCGCGGGGCGCGGGTGGCGGTGCCGGTGCGCGCGTCGGTGACGCCGCGGCGGCGCCGCTACACGTACTACAACAAGCTGTTCAAACCCGTGAGCTACGAGCTGCCGCGCCCGCTTGCTGTGTCCCTCGTGTGAACTCGCGCCATTATTCTATTCATTTAATAATTGATTGAGTAAATATTATTACTACCTACTGCTCATGTTGTCATTGGTTTCAAGTTTCGTCTGTGGAGTACGGATTCAATTTAAAAACACCTGATCGCGGCCACTTTTATTAAATCGGCAAGCTGCAACGCTTTAAGTTAGAAATAGATTTAGCGGAGGTATTTCCGTACGAGAAGTCGCAGCGAAAGTTTAGTGCTATTTTTGTTATATTCACAGTTAATAGTAATATTTACTGTCTAATGCTATCGGGCAAGCAAAATCCATGACTTAAATCTGTATCCCAGCGTCAAGTGTGAACAACTAGTGTGATTGTTCAATGATACAGAATAACCAAAATCCATAACAACATTTTCAGTACATCATGGGGCTGATCAATTAAACCTTAGGATTATAGTTCTATACTTTATTCATATATTTTCTATACAATGATACTAAACAAAGACAATAATAAAGGTATACAAGGAATGAACAATAAATGCAATGTGCTATAGTACGTAGGTGCTGCTCCCGAACCAATTACACACACATCGTTATAATACTGAGTTAGAGAGCGAGTACGTTACTGTAAACTCCATAAACGTAATACACAACTAAATTTAATCGCAATAAAACTACATTATCAAATAAAGATGTCAGTAAAGGGCCAACTAGAACAAAAAAGACTAATGAAGGTTATTTGAAGCGTTTACGCACTGCATCCAATTTGAGCAATGTCTATTTAACTTAAGTTGGTACCATTTATACAACACGTACAAATCATATTGGCACTTCCATGGTACGCTCTTCCCTTCCTGTCACCTGACGGCTTAGCAACGCTTAGGGCTATCGACATCAGAGATACGTCATCATGGTAGTATGAGATGCCCAGCCGACTTCTGCGAGTTGTGTTAACGTGCCGCTCTAGCTCCAGAATGAAGCGCATGTCGCAGTTACGAATTAAAAGAGTGAAGAACGAAATTGAAATGACCAATTAAAATCCATATAGGAGCAATGTGTATGTATCACAACATACAGAAACAACAATAGTAGCAGTATATATGGCTCCCGAATTTCGGTGATTCAGACCGAAAGCATTTGGAGAGCACGAAAGAGTTGAGAATCGGAAGCAATACGTAAGCTGTGTTACTAGTCGCTGATTCCACATGGCCCGTACTAACATCGTAGATTTTGAAACAGCTAATAAAAACGCCTAAATGTTGAGTTTCATGGTTTACATTACTTTGTGCTATTATATGATATACACACACTTTCTTCTAGAACCTACCACTTATTATATCAAATTTGCCTCATTATGCGACATTTAAATTAGTTACATAGATCATTTAATGTATGACTATGTATATATTGATATATAGTCACATCAAAATCGGATACAAGACAATACAGTTAAATAAAAATGTAATATGTGGAAGTAAAAATATTGTGTGAGTATTGCTTAGAAATAAATGTTATTAGTAAATCTTATCCTACAGAATAACATAAATTAAAATTTGGTACAAAATAACCTAAACCTAAGATCGGCTAAGATTCCTGGAATAATCTATCAATAATAGTTTCATTGATTTACGATAGTGTTTATAGGATTTTCATTATTAACCATGTGTTCACAGAATGGAATGAATCGTATTAATAAAATATGTGTTGATAACATTTCCTTTCTCTGTATTACTACCTACAGTACTTGAAAATACAAATGACACACAGATATACAAGTGAGTTTGATGAGTACCTTGGGATTAAAAGTTTAAGAACTTTTAATGTAACAAATGGTTCTACTTTGATATCAGTGTTGATGCACTTAGATGTTCCGGTCAAGTTTCAATTGTAAAATAATGTATAATATGGAAAACTAAATAATACTAGAAGTACTTGCATATAAAGCTATAAGAATGTTGGCTGGTAATTTTTATTCTTACACTGAAACTTGATTCACCTTGACCCACAGGGTTCCAATATTAAAAGTAAATCAGAATATATGATATTCCTCTATGCAGTTGGCTGATTCTGATCTATGTATTATAAAATAATGACATATTTTTTATTCAGATTATATCACGTTTACATAAATCAGAAAATTTTCAGAGTTATCACATATGTTTAATAATATTGGTTACAGATGTGGAATAAGACCTAGGATTGTGGTACAATCATTTAAGAGTAGTGCTATCAGATATGAATGTTAACAAAATCCTAAAATGTTTAATTCCAGGCTTTCTGTGCAGAGGGATTTGAGACCAGTCTCAAGTATTACTTATGTAAGAAAAGTGAATTACCGGGGGGATAGCTTCACAAGAGTAAAAACTGAACTACAATTACTATCTACACAAAAGATTGTATTATCTGCCTAGTTCTCTATAGAACCTAATCAGTTGACAAATTTACTATCAAGTGTCTGTTATCGTTGGGGTGGTGGTCGATCGTTGTTCAGAAGGTGGTAGTGAGGAGGTGCAGGGCTACTTCTTCTTGCTCTTGCCGAGTGTGAGCGTGTGGTGCGGCTGCGCGCCCTGCTGCTTGCGGCGGTTCAGCTCGATGGTATCGTCTTCTATCTTCTTGCGCAACTCCTCCAATCTCTTTTTCTCCTCCGTGTGGTCCTTTTTCAACTTATCGAATTTAGCGTGAAGCTGGAAATAACAACATACGAATGTTAGAAACGTGTGCTACTGTTACAATTACATCACACACTTAATATCATAACTACAATAATTTTCCCACCTTGTTTTCAATCAACATGTCGGAAATATTTCTGACCCATTTGAATTAATATATTTATTAGACATGAGTTGCTTGGGACATAACTCTATTAGAAATGGGTTTTTGACATAGGTCTGAAGACATTCAGCATAAATAAATTGAAGTGGCATATTATATTTTAATCACGCATTTGACATTTCCATAGGGGAAATAATAATCTGCACTGGTATAAAGGCATCATCTCGAGAACGTCGCCGTGTCAAGTCACGTCTCCGCCATACAATACTAAATCTTTCTTACATAACTTCGCTCGAAGCCTTCTAGTAAGGCACGACGATACATAACATTAAAAGAGAGGAAATATTGTCACCTCCTTCTCGGCCTCCTTGAGCTCGGCTTCCTTCTCCTTGACGCGCTGCACGAACATCTGGCGCATCTCGTCCTCCTTCTGCTGCAGCTCGGCCAGGTGCGCGCTGCGCTTCTGCTCGAAGGTCTGCTGGAAGGAGACGGGCTTGTTGTCGGCGTCCACGTCCGTGAAGCCCATCTGCTGCAGGCGGCGGCGCCGGTACAGCTCGTAGTGACGTGCGTGCGTCTTCTCGCGCATGTCCTCCATGTTGGTGCGGATCAGCATCTCGCGCAGCTTCACGAAGTCGCAGTGCGTCTCGTTCTCCACTGCAATCCGACCGCGCTACGCTGTTTACCTCCAACCTCATTGTACGACTACATATATCACGTCATAGAAAAAATCACTTCCAATGTAATAAAGAGAATATATTGAAGAGTCACAGTGGACATGGTAGTGGCCCAGAAAAATAATAAAAATGGCAATAGTGTCACTAGATGCAGGTAAACACTCTATTATTGTATTTATATGTGAGCGATGACGAGATTCATATCTTCAGATAAATGTGGGTTTGTTCAAAAATTGTAATTGCCTCTTTATGAACTAAACGGACAGGTTTTACTATAACAAATAAATGACAAAATAAGTTGGACAGAGGAGCATCGGCATTATGTAGCCGACATCCCCAGCGGTGCGGCCGCACCTTGCACGGTGCCCCAGGGGTACTGCCGCGCGCGCACCGTCTTGTTGCCGATCTTCACGAAGTCCGTGCTGCCCACCACGGCGAACGGTATGTGGCTGTTCATGCTTGTGTTCACCTCGGACACCGACTCGTCGTCCACCGGAAACTGGTAGATCTCCACTCCATTGGCTTGCAATTCTTGCATTATCTTTGACTGAAACGTTTCAATATATAACATGTTAGTCCAATAATCATGTCTATTTCTAAATAATAGTAATCATATCAGTGAAGTAAACATGATGCCAATCAAACTTTGTAGCTCATTATATTTATATGCATAAAAAAAAATATATGAATCGAGATAATTTATGACACACCTTATTAACTATCTATTCAAATTCCACCTACAACACAAATGCAATAGCTATGTGTAACCTGAAATACTCATCAAGAGAAACAATTACTATTCGCACAGATAACACAACATGATGCATGCACTGTTTTGACATTCCATTGATATTATGTGACTACTGAGATGAGTACAGTCATGAAGAGTACACAATAAGGCAAATCTGATATGTTCTATTTCTGTAATTAGCTGAATAATGAACATACCTTGAACTTTTGTAACTCAGTTTTGGATATAGTATCAGCCTTGGCAATGATAGGAATGATGTTCACTTTCGTGTCCAGTTTCTTCATGCACACCAGATCAATTGACTTGAGCCCGTGACCTGCAATTGTAGGGGCACACTTCATATCACATGTGGTTTTGAAGGTAAAACGAGTGTGTTGCGGGTGCTTTAATGACATGCTTGTCATTCTTTATATTTATTTAAGAATGTGTTACAGCAGGTATCTATTCAAATGCTGAATATTATTTTCATGTTTAAGTAACTACGAAAGTTATACTAAACTAATATTACGTAGAGTTAACTTTTCAACATTATAAAACACTACTTATATTAGTGACATACCAAAAGTAACAATCCCTACAAGAGAAAGTCATTTTACATGAAAGTTTATCATTGAAAATAAATGTGTCTTCTAATACTTATAATAGAATACAAGAAAAACTTTATTTTACATCTACCATTCCTTTCATAACCAAACCTAAGTATTCATTTACTTCATGCCAGTAGTTGGCTAACATGGAGATTTCTATTGATAACAAATTATTGTAATAACATGATACAAAGTAGCTAACTATATGAAACTGTTGTAGAAGAAAATTGTATTCACATGAAATGATAGTCTATCCATACTACTAAGAAAGTACCTAAGACACTATGCTGTTATAAAATGTTGGTTATGATGACTTATGTGGACCATGGTTGGCATGCCGCCAAAACAGGCATTCAAGCATGTTTCTACACTCTTCCTCTGTTCTGCTGAGTATGAAAATTACAATATAGTCATTATAGTGTTCAAGTCTAAAAGAATTATAATATAAGAAAGTACTTACTATAAGCATTATCTGCCAGCCAAAAAATATTACATATTTTAATATATAGCACAGGTTTGGTGTCCATTGTATTGTATTGTGTATTTATTTGATTATTTGAATAATTTCTTAAATACAGTATGCAAAGTCTTTATAAATAAAAAGCCAAAAGTGGAGGACTACATTAATGCATTATTTTTCTTGATTGATTACACAATATACAGATTTTATATGTCTGTTTACGATTATTCACATAGAATATTTTTATCATAATGATAAGGTACAATATTATTCAATGCAAGACTAATTATGATAATTATTGTGTACAAAAACCCATCCACGCAGTCGTTCAACTTGATGAAATCCTGTGTGTACATGTGTACACAAAACAGCAATCAGAACGAACATAATGATTAGAGACTCCTCATGACCGATTTAGAAGGTGCTGCATCGAAGGCGGTCAGGTAAAGTAAAAGTAGGTCCCGTTATGTTTCCCGGCGGGGTTGGCGGCGCTATTGGAGGGCGTACGTTTTTCGTGTCGCTACACACGGGCCGCGCATAGCAATCAGCGCTTAATGTCAAGGACAGCCATAAATTGTATAGGTCACTTGTGGTGTCCTACTGATCTACATAGTGAAATGTCAAGTGTTCAAAATGCAAATTTTTTTTTTTTTAATTTTTTTTTTTAAATGCATAGTTTATTTTTTTTACCAAACAATCAGTTTTGCACATTTGTATTTTGTATTAATGACAGGTTACAATAATTATGATACACTATTCGGAACACACTTTATATATACCACACAATAGCAAAATAAAAAAGTTACTGATATATTTGATAAGGTTTCATTGCATGAAACAACAAAATTGTAATGACTTGTGTTGGTTAAATTTTGTTTACCAACAAATATTTGTATATCTGTTGGGGATGTTAATCATGAATGTATGTGGATGTTATAAATTAAAATGTATGATGACAAATAAATCCAAATAGTATACGAATTTACTTCTATAAAATTATGATCATATTTAATATTTGTAACATAATAAAGAAATATTAACCAACCTGTTGGACAGATGAAATACAGACAGACATGTAGTCTGCTGTCATGGTAGGCAGACAGGGAGCGTTTGATCTTGAGTTCCTCTTGGAGGTAAGCTTCAAATTGGGCATCAATGTAGTCCACAACAGCCTTGAAGCTGTCCTCCTTGTTGACTTGGTCGCCATAGCCCACTGTATCGCAGATAGTTAGCTAGAAGTGTTCAGAGAAAATATATTTTGTGTACATTCTAATCCTACTTATATTATCTTACACTACTATTATAATATTGTATTTTCTAACTCTACATAACACCTTTAATTGGCAGTAACAGTTTGTCACTATATTTTGGATGTTCTCTTAAAATCTAATGGACTCGTCCATAATAACTGAGATTTCACACTTATTTTATCTTATTATTAGGCCTACCATTAATTCATCATCATCAGCCTCTAGTTGTTCACTGCTGGACATAGGCCTCCCGTAATGGGCGCCACTCGAAATTTATCATTAATTAATAAAAGGGAATTATATAAAAAAATCTTTTTGGCTTGCTTTTTGTTCACAACTATTATTTTATTTTGTAATGATTAGGAAGGTTAGTATTACAGCAGCAACCAACACTGAGTTGAGAGATTTAAGTATGGCATCAACCACTATGATAGTTGCATATCTAGGGTCAACTACTCAGTTAGGTATAACTGTAGATTATAAAACACAACTTTCTAACAAATAATATTGAGGATTCTTAAAAGAAAGTAAACAACGACGGCGTAAGATACCATTTACATGTATTATACTATTAGCTAAGCAATCCCGAAAAATGTATGTGTGTTAGGCTGGTATATATAATTATTTGTCATGTGTACTTGCATTATTATTATTTTTAATTGTTTAGTTCTGGTCCATTAAGAGTTTCTTTATTAAACAATTAACATCTTGTGTAATTCACAAGTATGTAGGTTGGATTTGTAAATGAACAATTCATGTAGTAGGATGTGGGTAGCGATTGAATGATTGTGGCCTAACTGCATCAATTTAAATTACAAATGTTTCCCCTCCATCATGTTCACTGGCAGTTAACAACCTAGCAGACAAATCAATGCTATTTTAATAACATTTGCACTAACTATCTCATTGTATAATGTGTGATATACATTAAATAGAACAATTGATAATCTTTATCACATTGTTCAATCACACGGATATATGAACGTTGTCTGGTAGGCTCACACTGAGCTAGGAATACAGCTGATGGTAAGCGAGTTATAGCAGAGTTGCCTAAAATATTAAGATAAAAGAAAAAATAATTTGGAAAACTACCTGGTTTTGTATTTACTTTTATGCAATAAGTTAGCGATAGCCATAACTAACATTTTGTCTACTTTAGTCTACAACTATCCTTGTTCTTATTTTAAAATCATCAAGCAACAGAATCCTAAGAATACTTGGAGAGTTATGTCTGATATCTAATGTGTTAGTATCATTAGATCATTGACAATACATTAATTATTCATCTTTGCACACTCATGTTGAATTAACTGTGTCCCCATTTAAAACAAATATTTTCTTATGATGGAGAAAAGTACATATTGTTAAATCTTTGAAACCCAGGTTTTCCCTGATAGGTTGGATATTGAGTTTATATTGTGTCTTTCTTTTTATACCACATAGAACATGGTACCAGATTAATGAACCTATAGTACATTGTTCACTGCATCACAGTGCATAAATATAAATGTATTATCTTTTCTTTTGTTTCATTTCAACAATTCAGCAATTCAAAAAATACAAATATGTATTTCATTGATTATAAGTAAGATATATTTATTGTGCTAAAAGTATTAAGACAAGTATTATTAAAATAAACATTCATATTATTAAAATAAAATAGTAATAAGAAGTTTATCTCCTGCCTCACTTAGTGTTGGCTGGAAGAGAATTTATCAAATAAAACTTGTCTTTAATAGAACTCTGTTACAGGCAAAGTTTAATTCAAACTCAAGAAATCACTAATCAAAAATAGTTCACTTACTTTTAGTCGAACACTGCTCTCCTGCAATTCATATGTGTGGGCTTTCAGCTTCACAGTGGGTAAGTTATGAGGGCTGGGAGTGGACTCAAAATTGGTATTGAATAGAGAGTCCATTAATGTGGACTTTCCTAGACCTGTTTCACCTATAAGAAGATAATACAGATGATCAGCTATTGTTATTACTCTTTGAATAATTCTACATTTGAACAACTTTGTCAGAGACAGTAGATATACTGGTGGTTTAATATTAAACATATACAAAAAGTATGCATTAATGTCTATAGTAGGTATAATAACTATAAGGATAAATGTGTCAATTATTTGACTTACACATATTAGAGCTCTACAGTATCTGTCGTTGTTTTCCAATACAATGTGGATATAATGTAAGTAAATTGGAGTAACAAAATTTTTATATTTCAATTAAGTAAACAAATAGGTTTTTCTTTGTTTAAACAAGATCAAAACATTGCTTCTTAATATTTAATTGTTATGGAAATAGAGTACTGTTTATCAAATGGAGTACGATCCCTAGATATCTAATTTAAATATAGCTCCCGACCACAAATCAGGTTCAAGAGATAAAGACTAAGTAGGCGCGTACAAGTGGGTGATTAATGCAAGTACAATACAAAATGTAGGCACAGTGATTCATTAAATATTTACCTATGCACAGTATATTGAAGACGAATCCATTCTGGACGCTTTTGTTGACCAGCTGGTCAGGGAGGCTGTCGAAGCCGACATGCCCCGACAGCTTCAATGTCCGCATGATGGACTCCATCTACAACACGATTTCTCTTCCACATTCACGGAATAAACAATTTGCTTACATAAACCATACTATACCAGCAACCGTCATTTATTTGCATAACATTGCCGGTGCAAAAGAGAGCCATTTCCTCTTATTAGCATTATTCAGAAGCGAGTAGGCAGGATGCCCTGAACGAATTTATAAACAGTGAGAGGAGAACGGCCATGTCGTGTACACTGATAAAAGGCAATTACGCATGTCACTTCATATGCAGCACTATATTAACTGTGTAAAAACTTAAACCCGACATCTTTACGATCATATATTTTAATTAAATAACAAATATATTTGAATACCTTAGGAGGGTCAACGTCAATCGCCGCCATGTTTGTTTCACAGTCTGTAACTAACTAGAAGTGAAGTGGGCTTAATTTCATGTCGCATCTAAATGCACGATTACTCGCGCTAACTTCATTCGACAGGGTAGGCAAAATTTGGAAATTTGAAATTCGGCTGCAGTGTTTCACAATTTATAAATGATATCTTATATGTCGGAAGGCCTGGATGGAACTCAAAGCTTCTATATAAGTCGATTAGTGTGTTACAATACAACTCAATGAAATTTGAGGTTAAATAGTGTTTAAATATTAACAATTCCATTTATAATTATGTTTGAATCGAAAAGCTTAATGTTGGTAGCATTACTCAAAGTTAGGCAAAGTTGCTAGCAATAACATATTTTCCAATAGTATGCGGAGTAGACTACCTAAAGAACCTACCGAACGTGGGAGAAAATAGACTAATTTATATCCTAATAACCCCAAGCAATCTTTTTCCGATAACTGATAAAACAACATACTTCGCTTTAGTAAAAAAATGTGTGAATACATTTTTAAAAGAGTTTTTCAGATTATGTTTAATACGATTAGGTCTTAAGGGTAGTTTTTGGAATTTATTTTGATTTATATTCTCGTACAGCCGAGTAAAATTATAGTTAAGTTACAAAAAGAGACCGGAAACTAGTATTCGCATTTCCCAATCAAAAATATCGATTAAGTGGGTAAATTATGCTACGATGTCCTTCAAAATGGCAACACTGACTAATTCCAAAATGGCAGAAAGCGACATTGGTGCGTTATCATGTGAGCCGATGTAATAATGTTTTCTTGAATTTTGTCGTCGTGAGTGGATTTTAAAATTGTGTATCAGTGAATTGTGACATAACAAATCATGGCGGACTTAAAATCACCGCCGTTTAGTGATATCAAAAGACCTGAGGAAGTTGTCAGAATGACGACGAACGATAGCCTGAAATTTGCAGTTCTTATCGGGTTGATTGAAGTCGGACAGGTGACCAACCGCGAGGTGGTGAACACTGTATTGCATCTGGTGAGTACCCATGATAATATATGGCCTATTGCATCATGATTACGGAAGTGTGCTAGCTGGAATCCTATTAGAATCGTCTTAGAAAGGTTATTCCTAATGTCAATGATTTTAACAGCGCGATGTTTTTAATATTTTATTGGATTGAGCGAGGTATACATAGGATTGTGTTGAGAATTTCGTAAAGGTTGATTGTAGGTAGCGTGCCGCGTCTATTTTCATTGTTTTTATCGATCGTGTTTACTGGTAAATCGTAGGATCGTTCGTGCAGGCTTGTGGCCGCGAGCGGCCGGCGAGCGCCGTGTTTGTTTTGATCACTTTAGTGTTGCTTGATACTCACTTTATTTATTTACCTTCAAACACATATTGCAGCAACTACATAGCAGTGTAATAACTGTGTAATGTGATTATTTAATTATAACTTAAACATTTATTGTTTTATGTTTGTTATTGTTCGGAGTTTTTACCACTAAAATCTTAATCTAATCATCGTAAATATCAGTACAGACGATTGATCTAGGTTCCTACTTTCCTTTGGCTGCTTTTGTGTACTAGATTGTTCATCTATCAAGAGTGAAAATAGGCACTAAATTGCCTCTGGTTAACCGAATACAGTTTGTAATAATATTTGCACTGATCGATGATAATATGTCACTAGGACACCCATCAGTTCGATCCAACTGTCAAGTATGGTGTGAATGTTTATGTGGAAACGTCACGCCAGCTATTTAAACATACTCGCGCGGTATATTGCGTACAGCCATGTTACGAAATTATCTATATTAAAAAGAACCTCTACGTCGATTGCGCACATACCACACTTGGGACGCTCTGAAAGATTCAGGTATTGCTGTTTTAATGTGTTTGTACGTAACATTGCCCGGCGACAAAAACTATTTTTATCCAAATAGCAATTACGTGTCCCCAGAATGTTATATCTTTATGGATTGTCGTGATTCAAATGTAAAGTATTTGAAATTTACCACTGTTTTGTGGTAGCGTAACCCGAGATAAGATGGAGCAATAGATGACAGTAGCTCGCCCAAAGACGATAAAATGTGGAGGGTAATATTTAAAAGTTTAATTAACAACTTTGATGTTATAAAATTTTCCATTTAAGATATCGGCAGATAACCGACAAAATTTCTCTTTACACGATTAGGCAATGAAAGGTCAAATTCTAGAAAAACTACTATTGCTGAAGGTATAACGGAGTATTACTCAATATAGTAAAGTGCGTAATACTGCGATCCTGGGACCAAGCATGAAAACTTTGGACAGCGTTTTTCCACAGAGGCACTTCACTTCACTCAAGTGACAAAGAAATTTTTAAGCTGGAGTAACGGAGTTTCCAAAAACGGTAAAAGCAATGCGTGCCGTCAGTTTACATGCAGTCCAGCCTTAGCACCCTACAGTTTCCATGTGATTGCGAAAATTAAAGATAAATACTTAAGTATACTTCATCTTGCCAGTGTTTCATTTCACACAAATCCAAAAGCAACTATATATACATAAGTCTGTATCTAATAAATTAGTCGTGGGTCATTGACGTTAAGAAATATCGTTTTAAAACAATCTTTTCGAAGGTCAGATTCGTAAGGATATTTAATTTTGACACTTGGTTATCTCTGTCTATCCTGCAAGGTACCAGCTATGGTGATATAATAATCAGAAACTGTATTAGCTGTTTAAGTGACATTATGTAAAGTTAAAATATAGATGAAGTATAAGAATAAAATGGTCAAGAGAAGTTATGTAGATACGATTTATTTCGGGAAAGTCTTTTGCTTTGTTGAACGTTACATACGGGTGTTTTTGTGTGTAACACGAGGTAGTCAGCGGAGGTGTCAGTTTGTAATACCTATTAAATAATTTATAAGTTGCGGATAACCGTATATCAATACGCACATCGTACATTATGTTCTGTCATACTGATAACAGGGATTAAGGGATTCTCCCTTATAAACGACGAAAAATATTTTGTTTGTTGGTCGGTTTGTGTTTGTTTGAACGATACTTTAAATTAAAATAAAGACCTGAATTTTATGTATTTATTACGTTTGACCGTAATTCGGTCAATAGCTTTCGAATTATTATGTTAAAACTAACAATATCCTACATACAACATACCTATGCGCACTGCATACACACAGCATTTTTTTTCTAGTATTGCACGTGTATATCATATATATTTTTCTTATCTCTTCCCGTACACTATAAAACGTTAGAACGGCTCTGTTTTTAAGGCGATTGGAATATGCATGTGTCTTATTTTGAATCTGTCAATTACATCATAATTTCATAATCTGTCGAAAGACTAAGGTGCACTGATGATAGAAGCCCCGCATCCGTAACTAGGCTTTCGAATATCCTCATAAGACAAGCATTGTAGATATCTCAACTAGGCCTACTACGAATGAATAAGAAAACATTGTCTATATCGGAAGGTGAAAATTTCCTTTATTATGATGTCCTGTTTGATAGCTTTAGTTTTCTTTATATAGATATTTAAAAAAATTATAAAGTTTTTTTTCAATCTTTTCATCTGATTAAGTTTTTAAATCCAAGTAAAATGACGTATGGTGTAATCAGTGTATGAAGACTAACTAATGTGGAGATAACATCCACTAATGTAACAGACGGTAGATTAACAGATATAATTGCTTTGTGATTAGCAACAAAACGTAATACTTTTTAATACGTCGCAATAATTATTATACAATTTCAGTAACTCTTAACATAACCGATATTTTAGAACAAAATACAGATTGACTGCTTCGTTGGTCGAGTGGTTGCAAGCGCGACTACGGATCGGGAGGTCCTGGGTTTAAATCCCGAGTCGGGTACTATTGGATTTTTCTACTTTAGAATTTGTAGTAGTGACACGAAGTCTGGCTCAATAGGCTCACCACCTATTCCATTGTGGGACTTAGACGTAACTAGTAAAACGTGGGGGTGTACTACACTCCTCTGCCTACCCCTTCGGGGATTACAGGCGTGATTTTACGTTTAATACACATTATTTGTTCACCGTTAGCGAGAATTGTTCACAGTTTTGCCAAATATTCAAACTATCAGAATTTGTTTATCGTTTTTATGTTAACGTTTCATACAACAGAAGATTCTTGATGTATAAAAAGTATAGGAAAAAGTAATATTTTTAGCATTTTTTTCATGTTTTAGTTTAACTCATCTGAATAATCTATACGCTTTATGTTTCATATACAACACGTAGAAATCAACTTGGCACTTGCGAGGAATGTGTATTCCTTCCCGCCCTCTGACTCCGTCTACAAATATCAACAGTGTATGCAGCACTGTTGATATTGGTGTGTAGGAGGTAGTGATACACTATGCATGTTTGACATTTTTCAATACAAAAAATGAATATAAAATAAGAAAATAATCAAACACTTTTATGCAATAGCTATCATGATATTACGTCAACATAGTGAGGTGGCCAGTTAACTTCTGCGATTTATACATCGTCTCTCAGCTGACAGCCGTATGAGGTAAACAAATGCTACAAACGAAATCACAGTCCTACACTGCGCCGCCCGTTAAGGCAACCCGTCGGTGTAGTGTTCTGTAATTCGACGCCACTAAATTGCTGTTTCATTCCAGCACTGAAACTGATACGCTACCAATTTCACATTTTCCCAGAGACGGGCACTTGATTGAGACGTCAAATCAGTAGTTCTCCGAGGAGAGGGGGAGAAGGAGAGGGGACAGATCGATTTCTATTCAATTTAAATACCACCACTTCTCGATTACGTACCATACGGAAATCTCATTCCGGTGTACACTAGCAAGTGTTGATAATTATGTTTCATGAAACTGTGGTGTTGGATAATGTATTAGAATTGTTAAAAATCGAATGTCGTGTAACGTACGGTAAAAGCGATAAGGTCTAATCAATTCATGTCCACTATTAGTCATTTATAGATAAACGTAATTCCTTTTGTAATTTCGGCAAAAACAATCGTTTTAAAATCTACATCGATTGAATTATATCAGTACAATAGAATGAGAATTAAATGTCAATTTCATGCTATAGAATGTTGTATCATTTGCCCATTGATTCGGTGGTTAATTGAGCTGCTACATATATTTACAAATTTAATTACATACAAAGTATACACGGGCTGAACTTGCTTCGACGCGATCATTCCGCTTCATTCCATAATTGCATTAAAAAAATCCCCGGTGACGCGTCGTGGGCCGCGCGACTGAGCGCGTCATAGCGTCCACCATTAGTATTCACTGTCGTCGACGGTCGCTTGTACAAGTTCTCGTTACCATAAAAATTACGCAAATCTAGCCACAATGAATGGTGAATTTTTTATTTGACACGCGAACAATGCACATTCCTCGCGCTGATATTGCATCCTATATTTATAGTTTTATCGAGCGCACAGTGTAAATTTATCGTGAGTTCCTGAAGTAAGTCGTGTGTAGCAAATACAAAGGCAATATAATAACTACAAGTTTCGCCCGACTTCATACATGTACATACATATGTGGATTGTTCGTCTTCGTTTCGCGTCTAAGTGAGTCTAATTTGATTCTGCTTCGCTTCATACGGGTATCGCTTGATTGTGCTAATGGCTGTCCGGAATTGTACTATACCTTCGTTGCCGAATTTTTCTCTATCTATTAATAATCAGTGATTGAATGAAGAAATTTTTACATTTCACCGCTGGACCCATTTCTCCCGTACAACATAATGCTCCAGTACGAATGGGCGCACATACGGGTTATAATGCCTCGTATCAGGTTTAATGATTATTAGCCAACGGAGCTTTATAATATAATAAGTTGTATAATATTAGAACAAATTGGCAGGTGACACATTGGTAGCCCTTGATGTGGCAAATGTCTATAGGCGACGGTGACCACTTACTATCACGTGGGCCGCCTGTCTGTTTGCCCTGCCTTTTAATATACAAAAAGAAGAGAATTATATAAAACTGGAAGAGATTTCTCTAGAAATAAAAAGTATCTTTGTACATATCTCATTCCAATCCATATTTTATACCATTCTACTTTAAATTTACTTGTATACATAAATATAAAAAAGTAACATCGCGCTCATAATCCTCGCAGGGTATGCAGAGGAGTGTAGTGCGCTGCCACGTTTCACCAGTTACGTTTGCGTCCTATGGAATAGGTGGTGAGCCTATTGCCATACACCGAGCACATCCAGACTCCGAGTGACTATTAGAAATTCTAAATTAGAAAAAGCCTATAGTGCCCGACAAGGGATATGAATCCAGAGCCTCTAGTCGCGCAACCACTTCTTGCAACCACTCGACCAACGAGGCAGTCCTAAATTTTAAATAAATAAATGAACAATTAACCATCCGTATTGTGATAGACAACAAGAAATACATTATTTTCGGTTTTGATGTGTAGTAAGGTAAGCTGCGTGTAAGGTTAATTTTTTTCGTATCCGCAAACCAAGCACACAGCAATAATTATTCATATTCTTTGGTTCATTCAATAAACTTTTTATTAAACAATAATATCGTATTTCACTTCCAATTAAGTGTTATCGAAAGATTCTACTTTAATTTGACGATCGTAATTATAAGATGTCGTTGTTACAAGTCATATTATTGTCGAGTATTTATTACAAACCTATCTTCTACATTCATAAATCGATGTGAGAATTGTACACAAAAATGTCTGTGTTTACCGTAAAATTAGCTTGGAGCAGGTTTTTCTTGTCAAATTATCTTAATTAGTGATGACGATGAATTTACATCGCAGATTATTGAGAAAAGATGACGTTGGATTTAATTTACTAACACGCCAATGTTTTTGAATATGAATAGTATTTTGATTGTTGCAAACAGTTCCGGGAGCATGTCTGATGGCAGAGCTCGTGAGCGATGCAACGTACTTGACCGCGGCCTTGCATGTGCTGCGTCTGGCATTTTTTGCGGCGGACCGGTTCTGCCATCGATCTCACTACCGAGAACTTGGCTTCATTAATGCTGCCTTTTTACACTTATTAGTTTTTGTCTCGCTTAGCGTTAACATGATACTTAAGTTTATAAGCTATCATGTTACTATAAAAGTCGACAAGCGGTCAAGTTACGGTCGAAGTAATATTTTCGTTACAGTGTCGCATTCGTTGATCTCATACATCTGAGCCGCATGCTAGTGTCCAAATGGAAGTATCGCATGCGTCGCGGTATTTTTTCTCTTATCTTCTCGGTATCGATGTGCTGGACTCTCATCTACCGATTAGCGACATTCTGTCCGGTTTATTCAACGATAGAAAAACCGTACTACGGAGTGGATGAAGCTGCATTTCTGCCTTATATTAACATCGTAAGCGGTACACTTAAGGCGGAAAAAGTTTTCCACTTGACAAATTTATTAAGTTGCAGTTTTGTATGAATAGATCCCGCGCGGCTCACGGCCATTGGAGTTTAAAGTTTTGTGTTTGTAACTGACGCCGACGAATGATTGTGTTCGGCCGTCTCCCGCGACTTGATTGCGATGCCTTGTACTTTGTCATTGCAGTCTTTTAGTGCAGAATTACTAACGGAAAGTTGCTGTCGGTAATAGTAATAATAATAAGAAATAGGTAAACTTTCACGTTCACTATCGCCTCCGATGGACAAATTTTGATCTGAAACAAAGGTATTAACTATCGCTTGGAAAGAGCTGGTCAGCCGAGAATATAACCGGTGACTAACGTGGTAAACAAGTCGACCTTAATTAATATTTATTGATCACTAGTGTCCGACCGAAACAGATTTTTCAGACGAAACCTACCTTACGGTCGGTCACTATTTATCACATATAACTACAACATAAATGGAAACAATTTTATTTATAGTAATTTAAGGAATACATATTATATCATCAGCATCAGCCTGTCTAAGTCCACTGCTGGACATAGGCTCCTTCTAAGGTTTTTTCCCATAATCCCCATGCTGGGCATGCAGGTTGAAGATTGTACAGCACGGCTTGCCGCACTGCATACGCAGTAGCCGCGTCGAGGCAGGCTGCGCCATTTTCCACAAGTTTACCCACAACATAACTCGCTAGTCCTATTAGAACGTTATGCAACAGTTGCCTGTGACAGTCAGCCCCAAGTCACAGTTGTCATGGTCTCCGTATGCAATTTGGTGTATATTCAGTTATGGAGATTATTACGGAGTTATGTATGTAATTTAATTGTATTAATGAAATTTTGT
>DWJK01000838.1:0-19444 GCA_018248815.1 Croniades pieria auraria | reverse complement strand
CGCACTTGGCCAGCGTGGCGGACTACGGCCTTAACCCTCTCGATATGAGAGGAGACCCATATTCCAACAGTGGAATGACAAATGGGTCGATTATTATTTATTATTATTATTAAAATAATACCGTGGATGGTAAATTTTAAAGCTGGATTTTTAGAATGTACTTTGGCTATTCCAACACTCCAGTGTATTTTTTCCGTAAGACTAGTTCTGTAGTAAAAAGAAATTTCATAAGTTCATGATGAACAATCTGTATCCATTTGGAATGTCCCCAGTAACTGTCTTTGTAAAAAATATTAATAGAATAAATGCAATAGGACATGACGAAGTAAGGCCTAAGACAATTAAAAACTGTTACATATAATTTTAATTCCATTGCACTTCGTTTAGGTCAATTAATCTTCTACATCTTCCATTTATAACTTTATTCATTACAATATTTCCAATGAAGCATTGGACCATCTTTGGTTTGTCGAAATATGTTACTCAGTCTTTTTTAACCCCATTCAGCGCTAACACCTTGGGTTTCTTTATATACGTTCTGAAATAGAAATCTATGAAAAGGGTCAACATGAACACATCTCCTGGTAGGACGAGAAACGCCACCCATCTGGGATATTCGCATTCAGACTTGAATATTAGAACTCCTATGTGTATGCAGCACCATAATAATTGAACCTGGAAAGAGAAAGATGGTATTTCATTTCATATATTGAGGTTCAAAAATTTATGTAAAGATCTGATATAGTTGAGAGTGAAAAATCTGAGAAACGCAACCAGTTACATTTTTATGTTAGATGTTTGCATCATATGTTCAATAAACTTTCAAAAACTAGCTTAAAATATAGTCAATAAGATGACAAACGATGACGATTAACGAAATGCAATTACGTTAAATTCGATTAGTAATAATAATAATAGTAATTAAATAAAGCTCATTCTTTTTGACTACTCTTTCGAATAAAGAGAATTGGATAATTTTTCATATATTATTTTTTATTTAACACAATTAAGCAAGCGACCCTTTTAATACTATTTTACTCTTTAATTTTATTTGGGTCTTTGAAATATCAAACGTAGTTATAGTCCGATTTAAATTCAAAATATGCGTCTACACATTTGGCTGCTAAATGCTACTTCTACTGCAAAAAAACAATTTTTTTTTTATATTTAGTCTAGCAAAAAGGCAGACGGGCCACCTGCTGGTAAGTGGTCACCGTCGCCTATGGACACTTGCAACACCCGAAGGGTAGCCAATGCTTTGCCGACTTTGAAGGAGAGCTCTCTTTGCGCTTTTCGCTGTTGGCTAATATTCAAAATATCAGTAGCTTTGGGCACAATAACATAAACACAATTGGGTTTTCTGGGTGAATGAAACACTAGACTAAAAGTGAAATGTTCGTTTAAACTATTGAACACACTTACGATTTGTAATTGAGTGATGTGTTTTTTCCAACCAACACTGTTCTTGACACTCGGTGTGATGACAGACAGCAGGTAGTACGAGTACATGACAACGTGAACGAAAGAGTTAATGACACCAATCAGACTTGCGTGGCCGCCTGCAATTAGTATTGTGAAAATTAGTGACGCTTTGGCTAATGACGTAACAAAGACAAAAGTTTTCCCTCGGTATATTCAATCTTCACTAGTTTCGTTTTATCGATTGTCGATAAATCATTTAAAAAAAAAAAAACCTATTTTCGTTACCTTATTAAATGTTAATATTAATGGATTTTTTAGTCCATATTAAAACCTAAACGATCGATAAATTAGGATTTAAGTTACCCTTATAAAAATCACAAACAATTACGTCAGTTGATGAGAAAAAGCTTGTTAAAATAAAAATTGTTAATTTATGACAAATACCTGGTAAATACGTGATGGAGCCCCAAGTTAGCATGACCATGCTTGTATGATGGTAAACATGAAGAAATGATATTTGATTTGTTTTCTTTCGCAGAACAAAGAAGACCTGGAAATGATAGGTAATAAAAGTAAAGTTTGAGAAGCAAAATACTGCATTGCGATAACAATATTTATAAAAGAGAAAATACATAGAGAAAACTATTAGAACATAATGAATAAAACATATTAGTAACCGAAGTGTTTTAAATATAACGTGTATCGGTTTACTGTTTGTGGTTTATAGTAATATGTTTGTCTGTATGTTTGTGATGTCAAAAAAAAAACAATTAGTGAACTAAGTAGTTCTGATTATAAATTAAACGATGAATATGTATTAAATTGAACAATGAATTTTTACCAATCCCAAAAAGCCAATTTCTTTTCCGTGTAGGTAAATAGGCAACTGTGATATGCAAAGTGTATTATATAGCATAAAATCTTTCTTAAAAAGGCTCTTTCCTGAAGTTTCTAACTTCGAATTCATTTTTGTTGTAATCCGTTTAGAAAAAACGATCGATCGATCGAAGTATGATCTTTATGCCATACGAAACATTATCTAATTCATTCTAATTCTAACATCTAATTAACGTTTGTACACATGTTCTCTTTGTTATCTATGATTATGCTATATTAAAATCTGAGACAAATTTGATAAGTATACTAGATTGTGACGTATTATATACATACCGTGTCCATAAGATCTAGGTACTTGATCAAATAATACGCGTAGGTGATTTTAGCTACCATGATAGCCTTGAAATTGTTAGAATGGTCTACTGGCTCGCAGATCCATTTGTAGTCCCAACCCCATCCGTACCATAATGCCTGAAATGTTAAAACATGCTTTATATGATTTCCTGAAAGTACCAAGCCTGTTCAGTGTATGTCCGTAGACACGTCACTGTAGCATTTGTTCTTAACCCAAAACAATATCTATAATGTAATTTATTGAGGAACAAAATAAATAAACCATGTTTATTTACTTTCTGGGACTACAGCTAAATCCTAAGTTGGAGACGCGGATCATCACAGTAATTGACGACGAACACGCGATAGTGCTCTGGTTTCTTCCTCTCTGGTAATACCTAAGAGTATCTTCGATTATAACCTTATTGTAGGAATAAAAAAAGACAAATTTTTTCTACCACTTTTCTATGTACGTGGAGGACAACCGGTGGCTTTAAATGCCAAGGGTTCTATATATGTTGCAGCCTTTCGAATCGATGGAGATGCTAATAAGTTGTTCATAACATATTAAGCCCAACTGAGCCTGAACCATCTCATGATCACAATGTAGATATAGACGAGATTGTCTATACTGAGATAAAACTTTTTGATGTGTTCATTCTACTCTGGCGTACAACATTATTACAGTCAACGGCGGTCGGAACATGTCCGCAAGCGAAATCAATTAGCAATGCACGAGATATACAGGAGATCTAGAGTTGAAAACTAAAATACTTGGATGGACAATATATTTTTTGAAGATTTATTTCTGTATCAAATTTGTATAGCAGTTGTGTAGATCTTTAATAGTAGACCTATTGAGACCTAAACCAATTTCAGTTCATACAAGATTGTTTTGCGAAAGACTGAGCGAATTAGCTGTGGTTAACCACATGCCTATGGTTAACCATAGGCAACAAGAAGCGCTAAGATCCGTTAAATATTTAGAGACACATTTTTGTCCTCAAATTATGCTGGAGTTCAGTTGATGAAAATTATTTCGAATGTACGTCTCATTTATTTTTGAAATTAGATCGTACTGTCAATAATATATTCTGTTACATATAATTAATGATCCGGTACAAAATGATAAGCCACTATTTAAACCCCGTTGTTTCCTCTCCAAGGCACTTGGTTGCAATGATTTCTATAGCTACAATTAAGCAAGCTCTCTTCGTACAATCTATAGCAAGCACGAATGCCTATCGGATACGTGTGGCTGGAACATATGTTGCAGAGTAAATTACAAGATCGATTCGATATCGTGACGAGGCTTTACAAGTTTTGTATTCAATTAAAACATAATGAAATTGTATTCGTACCACCGTACTACATTATGGAATGAATGGGTCATAATCCTTAACACTTTAGTTGGGAAACTTCAGAAAGTATTGTCGTTGTTAAATTTCATATAACAATTATCATACTTAAAGGTGCTATTTTAAATGGAAAACTGAAGACACTGGAAGTTACTGAGTCTTAATTTTGTTGCAATAGCTACGACAACTGTTCTTTAATATAAAAAAAGCTAGTCAAGTCAAATAACTATAACATAAAACGTCAGGCCAACAATACATCACTTTTATGTCAATTGTCTTAATTACCGTAACGTCATCGGATAAGGATCGTAACGATTCGATTACGTTTCCGCTTGACATGCTTAACCTAGAACTTTGCCGTTACGACATATAACAGTACCGGTAATATTCTCGTTCGATGTAGATGATGAATTTCTTTAAAGGGGATCATTTACGCGGAGATGTAATGAACGTGAGAACAAATTTCGCTTAGAAAAGTCATAAGATGATATCTTTGACATCAATTACCTAGCGTGCTAATAGCATGTTCTATAAATCTAGACTATTATCTTCTGATTACTTACATACATTATATACATACATACATATACATTGAGACATTTTAAAGATAGTTATAGAATAATTATGATTTCAAACTTTCTGAACTGTTTTCTGAAGGGAGTGTTTTTGATATAAAGGTAAGACTTAAAATAAAGTTTTTGACATGAAGGGAGTGTGTTTGCATTAAAAAACCAGCTTACCGCGTAAAAAATCCAAGCTGACGCCATAACTTGGATTATGTTGTGGATAACTAGGAGTGCTTTTATGTTGTACGCTGGGCGATTCTCCATCCAGCGCGGCCCCCATTTCAGTACAAACATCAAGTACAAAGCGAGGATCGCCATGCCTTGATACGGCCTTGCTACGAGGAACCATGTATTCGTTCTGGGATCTGGAAGTATTGAAATCCATTTCAAAGACATATGCAAAACTTACCATCGATAGACCTCTCATGGTTTTATTACAATTGTGTTATTTTTAGCAAATGTTCTCGGTCTCATCGTATCAGTAATTTAGTGTTCAGTCAATTTTTTTTATCGTTCCATTGTTGGACACGGGTCTCCTCTAAAAATGAGAAAAGATAAATGCGTAGTTTATCGGGTTTTCCAAATACTGGTTAGCGTGCTTCCTATGTATTATAGAATTTTATTGACTTCCCTAAAATATGCAGATTTCCTCGCGATGTTTCTCATTACCTTTATAGAACTTTGTATGGTCAAAGGATCCAAAGATTCGAATCTCATATCTCCGGGTGAGACACTGAGTATAAGCCACTGGGCTATCACTACTCTTGTCTTTATAATCCGATTCCGCAAAATTATGTCATCGTCCGTTCATCAATCATTTTATCAACTAGAATATGTAAAATAAACGTAAGATCACGCCTGCAATCCCCGAAGGGGTTGGCGGAGGAGCGTAGTACGTTTCATCAGTTACGTCAGAAATTCTAAATCGGAAAAATCCATTAGTACCTGACCCGGGATTTGAACCCAGGACCTCGCGATCGGCGGTCGCGGTTGCAACCATTTCACCAACGACGCAGTCAGCTATCAACTAGAATGTTCTACGAATCATTACCGCATTTTGGATTATTACACAGTGTTCGAGCCATTTCCTCCATGTAAAGGTAAACGGTGGAACGAGGTTGTCTGTGTGGTTTTCCCTCGGCATCCGACCGAAACGGCTTCATCTTGGCCAGTATTGCTTTCACAAGTACATGAGCATGTTGCAAATATCAATGCTTGTAACAAACTTTACATTTTCAAACTATGTTATCAACTTTGTAGGCATTATTGTATTGTAGTCACGTTAACTAATGCACAATAAATACTAAAAAAAATTATCTATCCAGGAAAAAATATTCGTAATTTCTTTAAAATGATCGTACATTGATTCTTGGGAAATCTCAAGATGAAAGTTACGGAAAAAATGTTGCTCGTTCGTCAAAATATTTAATGGAATGGTTTTGAATATGTCTTTCAAGATACATAATCCCGATTCGCACCATGATTTATTACCTGAAACCCTGGGCACAGTGAATGACGACAAATTGAGCGTTTTTACCGAGGCTGAAAAATTTTTAAAACGCGGAAAGGTTTTTAAAAAAAAACACGCAGTACAATATTTTGTGAAAGCACAAAACAAATCTAAAGTAGCTTAATTATTTATTAGAAAACTTTCTACTCTCAAACTTCTCATGGATATTCTTACTACTCTTTCTTAAAGACTGCCCGTAATACACTTCTAGAATATATGTATGGAATTAGTTATTAGGTGTAATTTTAAGTTAATATGAAAAAACACAACATTTTAAAAATATTACAATAAATAAAATGCAAACATGTTTCACAAACGAAACAACTTCCATCTATTTGCCATTATTAATCCCACTTTCTTTACGTGTATTTTGAAAGTAGCCGTCAGGACTCTAAGCACTGGTATAATTGTGAGAAACAGTTAGCGGTGCCGTTAAGTCACCATTTCTTGCGGCAGGTTTCTTACGCTAATGGTTAGCAGGTCCTATGCGAAGTCACGCCTCACTTTTTTCTGTGGCTGATTTTCACATAGACGATAAGCTATCACATAATGATCATTATTATAGTAAATGTAACTATAATAAAGCAAATTTAAATTTTCGTATTTTAGAAGTGGGTTTAAATAAGCAGTGATAGCTTAATGGTTTAGAAATCAGTCTCTCACTCCGGGGGTTATGAGTTGTCCATTGTGCACATTTCATTATGAAAATGAGCGTTATCAGATTCAGCGTCAAATCTGTAAACCTACACTTGGCCAGCGTGGGGGAAAATAGCGTTAACCTTCTCATTCTGAGAGGAGAGACGTGTTCCAGCAGCGGAATTACAAAAGGATCGACAGAGAGATTTGGGTTAGGAGATTCTTTCGTCGTGTTTTGTACTGACTACCGAAGCTGGAGAGGTGGTAAATTCGATGAATTTAAAATTAACAATATATGATATGTCGTATATGTATCCAGCTCAGAATGTATATGACAATTTGAACAATCATTTGAACTGCAGTCCATGTGTATGTACTCAAATTTAAATAGGACAAATCTTAACTGACGTGATTCTTTTGATTTTAATATCTATAAAGCATTTTGCTGGTAAAAATAACAATAATAAATCGCCGTATAACATTCTGTACAACCTTAACATTGACAACGAGTTATTGCCCCGAATTTTCTTTATCTAGGTCTCGCCACGACCTACTTTCTTGAACCCTCTTTATTATGCTCGCTCATATTTATAAGAGCTAAAGTTACATTTGAAATATATAGCTCCAAAACTCTCCATTTATAACTGTATATATATCTACACTTTCAATGGTCATAGTTTAATAGACTATGGCCAAATTGTCAGTCTAATCAACTTTACAGTATTTTCGTGTTCCAATGAAGGCTTGTTTATGTTTTTTAATTAGATATATCTTCTTTATTTATGAACCGATTGAAACAAAATAAACGCTAAACGTGAAATTAAGTTCACCACAATATATCAGTGAAAACCACATTGACAATGGTTAAGCCGTTTCCGAGATAAACGTGTATAAACGCACAGACAAACAGATAAAAATGATAAAACGCTGTTGTTTTGGAATCTATTGCATTATTAAAGAAATCTAATAGTAGTATTTCACGAACATCTTTTTTTATTAAGTTTTCATGTTAGTGTAAAGAATAGATAAGATTGACAATCATGATAATAGGAAGACGACTCTTACCCGTTAACTCGTCGAACACAAATAAATATTTGTTCCAAAAATTGTTTACTAAAGCAGCCATCTGCGAAAATGCAAACTCATTAAAGTTATATAAAAATTTAATTAGAAATGTATTTATGTAGATTACTATGTCCTTCTAAATAGTTAAAGTACGATAGTAGGTACGTTTCAGTCCGAATCGTTTAAATATGGAAATACAGCCACATGAGTATATATATATAAAGGCTCAAAGAATAAATAATCGTTATTATAATATTATTCATGAATGGCGAAATATTTAATTTTTCGTAATAAAATAAAAACTTAACATCAAGCTTGTTATCCGTGAAGGGGTGAGCGAGAAGACAGAACAATCTCACGTTTCACCAAGAAAATGAACGATAGGTATTATTGTTATCACCACATTATTAACAGGTTTTTTTTTTAAATAATAATAATTCTTTATTTACTCAAAAATAATCTTATTTTAAAGCTTAGATATTTAATGAATTTTAAAGCAAATTCAGTTAGATAGCCTAAAATAACCAAGTAACGAATTTAAATCCTGACTGTAAATGTAAACAAATATTCAAATATATATTGTATAATATTAACATGTATATTTTTATTTGAAAATTAACAGAAACGCGCGAAATAACATCTATTGGGGACAGGTGAAATGATGCCAGCACGACTTGAACTTAAATGCCTGGTATTCTCACTGCTACTTATCCGGACACTTGTTTAAGACTGCTTGAAAAAACTTTAGAACAATATAATATTTCCTTACGTTATGAAAGGTTTAAAGATATGATTTAACTTCTAAACTTGTTGAAAAACGAAAATTGGAATGTGTCACTTACCTCGTATTTTGTTTAGAGTACACATACACTTTTACTAGTGAACTTTTAAGAAAATTGGGTCGAACTTAATAATATATTATTCCATATATGAATTCGTCATAACACTGGGAAAAGCCTTTTAATTTTTTAATAAAGGACTATTAATTTTTTATTCGTTCATTCATTTTAATTTCGTACCTAAAGTTTAATTTTTGTGCACGAAATATACGAAGTTTTGGATTTGCGAGAAATGTGTACATGCAAAAGTGAAAGTCAGGCTTGCTCAAACTGGTTCGTAAGTCAACATCTCTCGACGAAAGTCAGATAGCAACTATGCCAAATGGACGCGGCGAACACCATCATACATAAGAAATACTGAATCTTGTTATCTCACCATTACCTTGCCATAATATAGTAATCCCCTACGTTTTAAATCTCCCGCTTCCAAAAAACGAAGATTTCTAAAAACGGGGGAAGTTATTGTTTTTACCACAATCTTCGATAATCAAATTTTCATCAGATCTTCATGTTTTCAGATCCTACAATGTTAATCTGTTTATTTTCTGAAAGATGTCCGGCTACGAGTGCGTGCAAATTTTTGCCGTACGAGCTCGGGAACGAATCTACCGATGGAAACCCGCGACGATGAAAAGGGTTCATCGAGATCTAGATGTGGTTAGATTTTGCAGTTAATCGGTTGAGCTGTTTCATAGATATTCAAAAATAGCAGGGAGCTTCAGGGATGGTCTGCAAAAATCAACCGTTTTTTAGATTTTTCAAAAGAAAAATAATTTTTCTACATATACTTACATATTTTTTTAATGCGTATCTTTTTGATCAAAACCATTGGATGATTAATCCTTGCATGTTATTTACAAAAATAAGATACTTTTTAGAAGCTATTTATGACGTACATTCAGCATTAATCGTATTAAACTTCAAAAATGTTATTTAATGCCAGCCGTCCCGGCTGACGACGTGCTCCACAATCAATATGATATTTTACAGCTAAGATTTATATTTTTTAAATTTTGCTATTCCATAATTACCTCTAACTAATCTACGCTTGAGTCATCATTTTGGATATCTCACCGACTCCAGCGCCACCTACCGAGCCCATTTGTGGATTCAAACCTTGCCAGGACCCCCTCGAACGTACACAAACAATATCATTTAAAACGCCCCTGTCGCTTAGGAGAACATCAGTGACATACTGATAACAGCGCCATCTATCGGGTCCAATTATATTTTCAAACCATTCATGAACGCATTGCACCATTACACACGATATTTCGTTCAATTCGGTCCAGCCCTTAAGGAAGAGTTAGGTGACAAACACGCGTACAGAAGAATTAATTATATTAAGAAAATAAACAGTGACTTACAACTTCCTTTGCATTGTAAATAGCTCTTATATATATTTTTTTGTTATTAAAGATCGAATCGCATGAGCTGAGTTGCCCCAAATAATAACCCCGTAAGAAAGAACTGAAGAAACATACCAGCGATTAGCACACCAGGTAGCTGCTTCAGATAGTGTGTCTTATTTGCCTTAGAGCGAATATAGAACCTTCTAGCCCATTGCAAATTAATTCAATGTGTTCTTTCCGCCTTAAGTTTTTATTTCTGATTATTACATAAAATCTGGTGAAATCTACCTCGTCAATTATCTTATTGTCCTATATTACATTCAACTGTTGTGGTACGTTAGTTTAAACGTGGAAATGTATAATTGTGGTTTTCGTGACATTTTAACTTAATTTTTTTTGTGTTAACCGATCCGTTACATCATTTGGAGCTTCTATTAATTCGTCATTTACCTGTATCTGGCCACTGCTAGACATAGGCCTCATAAAATATAGTGCTGGTGTGCATTTTCATAGGTATTTATTGCCCATAATCAACACGCTAGACATTTGAGTTAAAAATCGCAGAGCAAAGGTCCTTGCGCCCCCCTATTTTATTGCCGTCGAGGGCTAGAATAAATAAACGTGTCTAGGTAGGCTGCCCTCAATTGTAATCAGCCCGTTGCCAATGCCTCGTCTGTTGTATGTATAGCAGAATGCACCATCGGCATGTACGAGTGAGGTAGTTTTGGAATCGTGAGATGGAACTTCATACCCCTAACACTACTGCTACTGAGGACCGCATTTTATCGTAATTTAACATATATTATTCAATATGACACCTTTAGTTCTGATTTGTTAAATCATTTTGAACACTTAGGTCATCCCATTTAAAAATTTGAAAATGTGTATATCAAATTCTTTTTCCGGGCAAAAATAAAGAATGGCGATTGCATACGAAGTAGACAAAATAAATAGATAATAATACAACACGAATAAACAAACATAAAATAGTTAAAAAACAGCTTCGAAATATCAAATCTCACCACACGGCACCACCTAACGGAAGAAAGTTATTTTGCTCAAACGTGACCTCCACTCCATTTGTACCAGCTCTCATCGGTTTTGTTATAAACTAAATGATTGTGAAATGTATTAATGAAAAAGAAGATTTTCTAATTAATGAGTCTTCCTTGAGATAAAAGAATTTAAATATGATGAAATCAACTATTAATTTCGATGATATTAAACTCAGAGCAAAAACAAAAACGAAAAACACTTACTTATTCTTATTTCCCTGCTTCAAAGGTTATTATGTAAAAAAAATACAATAAGACATATATTAACTGTGTTGAATCTATAATCAATTCAGGTTTAGTATTGCGATATTGAGGCAAAGGTCGTGTCAACTATTTGACATTTAGAAATAATTGGTATTAATAAGTAATTTTTAAACCAAATTCCTGATTAAAAGTATAGGATTATTGTTTGAATAATGGGTAATAAACTTTGAGGAATTGTTGGAATTTATTACTCTCCTCTGCCTGCCTCTTTGGGGAATGCAGGCATTAGGGAGTCCCAGGTTCCAATCGTAGCGCGCGCTCCTTTCACCATGTACACTTTCGAGTTCTCCATAATCTTCTTTATAAGACGTGTGAGGTGTGCCAGCTTGGCCAGATAGCCGGCTATATTCTGAAGGATTCTTGTTGAGAAAGGAGACCCATAAAGCGGAGGGGGACAAAACAGGTTGATGAAGGATGAGACTAATTTTAATTAAATATTTTGATACATCTCCATACACCGCCGTTTGACCCCAAGGTAAACTGAAGAAGAGCCTTATTATGGTAACTAAATATCTGATGAAATTCCTGTACACGGCATATATGTATAATATAGCATCACGTCCCTTTTTCACCTACGCCCCTATGTTTCAGCTGTTCTGTTAACAGCCCCTGGAATAGGGGATGAAATCATTGGCGTACACCGGGCACAAACCCAGGTTTCCGAAGCCCGAGCATCGAACCCAGGATCTATTAATCAGCAATCCTGCTTTTAGCCAATACAACAAAGTAATAGTTTTATATTTATGTTGTCATTACAAGTTATTTAACTAGAGTTTCATTAAACTCTAGTTAAATAACTCTCAAGTTGCATTCAACTTGAGAGTCAACAAAGTGACGACTTGTCATCACTTTGTTGACAAACATCATCCCTGTCAAAGGTGAGTAGTAGGTGAGTAATAAGTAGGTAGTAGTAGCCTTGAGTGGAAGCTAGCTATACCGGGAGGAACGCTGATAAATTCAGGTCACATATTAGCGTCAATGTCCACGTGAGAATAGTGTAAAGAATTAATTAGAATTATTATAATTATTTAACGACATTTTACACACGCCTACTGAATAATTTGACAATTCGTTAAAACACTCAAAGTATTAAAAAAAGTATAATTTTATTTAAGTAAAATCCTATACATTTTTAATCACATCTCCTATTGACATTGATTAGATAAAACGACTGTTACTTGGAATTTGAACCGGGTTGACGAAAAACTAGTCCAGAAGTCGATGCTGTTTTATTAACACTCTCAGCCGAATTAGTTTTCATGTCTTTTCCGTTGGTGCTTGTGGCTTCGCGATTTGGCCGAATGTAAGTTTTGATATAAAAATCGATGAATAAACACAGAAGAGAGAAGTCGCCTGGTACAACGGCGATACTGATCCACGCAGGATAATCGCAGTTTGGTATCACCAGTAATAAACTTAGGTGCAAACATATCATCGCCAACTGCACCTGAAAAAAAATTATAACATTTAAACCAATTAAGACATTGCATATAATTTTAGTTACATGCCTTAACTGCCTCGTTGGTAGAGTGATTGCAAGCACGACTGCCGAACGGAAAGTCCTGGGTTCTATTCGAGGGTCGGGTACTATGAGAATTTTCTAATTTAGAATTTCTGCTAGTGACTCGGAGTCTGGATCAGTGCCCGGTGTATGGCAATGGACTCACCATCTATTCCGTGGGAATTAAACGTAACTGGTGAAACGTGGGAGTGTACTACCCTCCTTTGCCTACCTCTTCGGGGATTACAGGCGTGATGTTACGTTTCGTTATATAAATCAACTGATTATAAGTCACGCTATCCATGAGGAATAATTGGCTATTTTAGTTATATAACTGGTTGCCTAACGCTCCGAATATGTTCAAGTCTATCTACTTTAATACTTCTACCCTTCGGAGAAATTTAAGAAATTGTCATAAAATAAATAATTCACGGGGTTTCCAACCACTGACTTACAATTTGCAATTGGGTTAAGTGCTTCTTCCACCACACGGACTTTTTGATAGACGGGTCAATAACTGTGAGTAGGTAATACGTATACATTACTACATGCACAAAAGTGTTGAGCAGTCCCAAAAATGTGCCGTGACCGCCTGTGATAGGAACAAAAGTTAAACAGATTAGTCATTATCAGACAGGCGACTGTCAAAGGCTTTAGACTCGAGTAACAATAAAAGGAAAATTTTTAAGAAACTGCTCCTTGCGATTTACGTACCACATTGAACACTTCAGCAGTACGTTCATACAAGAACGTAGGTGCCCTGACACGCACCACGGAATCAAACAATAAGGACTAGTTATGATCCTTGGTTTTTCACAAATAAAGTGTCTAAATTGCCATTAAAAGTACTTCGTTTTCATTAGTCTTATGAGATCTTATTGACAATTTTCTGCTATGCTCGACGTCATGAAAGAGTTTATTAATGAGGTGTATACGTGAACCAAAATAGAGACCAAAAAAGCATGGAGCCAATATTTTTAGAAATTTATCAATACGTGAGATGCTGACTCTATTATACTTTTAAACACTTCTATCGTCAATATTCATCGACTTGGAATATGCTTCTCTCAATAATAAAAAGTCAAAAAACAAAAATTACCCGGTAAATATGTTGTGGCTCCCCATGCTATAATCACCATAGAGAAATGGTGGAAAACATGGAGAAACGTCACTTGGGTGAATTTCTTTCTCAATACAAAGAATACCTAAAAATTACATGTTTAGCATCAATGTCATCATCATCAGCCAACTCCCGTCCACTGCTGGACATAGGCCTCTCAAATAGTCCGTCACTGAGTTCGATCTGTAGCTTTTCGTATTCAATCGCTGCCAGCCACTTGGCAAATGTAACGTACGTCGCCCTTTGACTAGATGGAGTGACGATACAGGCAAAGTGGCTGGCAGCAAGCACCAAGTCAAATTCTTAATTACAACATGACTTTTATAAAATATGACCACAAGCTGATGACTGCCTCGTTGGTCGAGTGGTTGCGAGCACGACTGCCGATCGGAAGTTCCTGGGTTCAAATCCCAGGTCGGGTACTATAGGATTTTTCTAATTTAGAATTTCTAGTAGTGACTCGGAGTCTAGATCTGTGCCCGGTGTTTGGCAATAGGCTCACCACCTATTCCACGGAAAGTGAAAGTAACTGGTGAAACGTGGGAGGGTATTACACACCTCTGCCTACGCCTTCGGGGATTATAGGCGTGATGTTACGTTTTTTTATGACCACAAGCCTTTGACAACTCCGTACTTAACTTTAACGGTAGGTCTACTACAATTCTAATTTTTGAAGTAAAGAAATTGTCGAGAGACTGGTCATTCAAAGTTCATAAGCAACTGACGATCAGCAGCAAACATAACAATATTTACTTCATAATGAGGAGCCTGAAGATTAAATTATAAGTTTAGTAGGAACAAAATTTATTTGTTAACCCGTCTTTCGAAATACATAGTAACACGCCTAATAGTAATAGCAACCCTATAGCAATAGCAACTAGTGGACTAGATTCTTAAAGATATACATATTACTCTAAAATCCTGTTTTACTCATATTTGAGAAGTTGTTAATTTCTCACTCCTACAAAACAAAATTCAGACATTCGCAGATTTGTCTTACCGTATCCAAAAGATCCAGATATTTCAACAAATAATAGTGATATACAGTTTTGGCAATATTCACAGCTGTCGGATCATCGGAGAAGTCTACTGGCTCACAAGTCCACTTGTAGTTGTTTCCCCAAGCATAAATCACTAACTATAAAAAAAATTAAATTTGTGCTTTAATAGTGCCGTTGTCAAGAAAACATAAGCCCGAAAAAAAACCAGTTCTCTCCAAGTCCAGTTAAGCAGTGATAACTTTAATGACAGTCGTTTAAATCTACATGATTACTTCTACTGTGAAAACATATTTGCTACTAAGGTTTCACTAGGAGTTTAGTTAGGTAGAAATAATTTTACGGCAAATAGGCAGGGAATAGGAATAGAGTAAGGTGGAATTTGAAATGCTATTCTTAGTACTTAGTCTCTTTATAGGGAAATTAAATGTGGAATATGTGAACTATTATCAAGTACTGTAGTGATGGAGGTTGTCATAAATATCACAAATTAAATGCAAGATCAGCAGTGAAATTAGCTTTGGCTGATGATAATATGTCAGAAATATTTAATAAATATATAACAATTACCTCATAAAAAATATAACCACTAGCAAGCACTTGAACAACGTTATGAATGATAAGTAGTTTGTCTATGTTGAAGGGGTGGCGATTTTTCATCCAGTTTGGGCCCCATTTGAGTACGAAAAAAGCGTATATAGTGAGTATTGAGAGGCCTTGTAAAGGTCTTGCGACTAAAGGCCACGATTTTGTCCTTGGATCTGTAATTTATTAAAAAATAATTTATAGCATATATTGAGTACATCCTTCAAATTGATGTCCATTAGTTAGCTATACGCAGTGATTTCTTAACAATAATGTACATATTTATTTATTTACTTTCAAAGGCTAATGGATAGTCTGATGAACTGTAAACAAATTTTTTGACATGAGCAATAAAAAAAACAAGAGTTGCATAATTATTATAGTTCGTAATATTCTAACCATAATTTTAAACTTAATTTTATTCGCTTAAAATATTTATCACCCCAGGAGGCACATTTAAAATAATTTCGTGGTAATACCGATTTTAAGGAGCAACTTACAAATCCGTATCTCAAAAAATCCAAATTTAAAATTGTTCTTTCCCTAATCAGATTGTGATAAAATAATTGAAATCTATCGTTCTTTTAAATAAATATTTAAAATTCGAAGAAGTACATGTGTACCAGAAGAGACAGCCAGGTGTGCATAATTTTCAATATGCTCTTTTGCGTAAAACTGAACATCCTTCGCGATACATTGATAACGGGCTTAAAATCACTGAAATTTTAAAATCCGGTGTTACCTGAATTGCTCATCAAGTAATCGTCATGATTTTCAAATATTCTAGGCATTAATATGCAAGTATTTTTTTCTTGTTTCAAAGCTGCTTCATTAGCAACTCATTGTATATGGTAATTTGAAACACATTTATTTGATTTAAATATTCGTAAGCATATTTTGGACAATCATTGTTGATATTCTAGCATTATACGCAAAAATCTAATCAAGAACCATTTAATGTTATAGACATATGAAAAAATTTGAAGCAAAATGATTTGCGCCATTTTACTTTCTAACTAGAGTCACGTGAATTTCATTAAGGAATAAAAGACTTAGGAGATCGTGGTATGGCGCGTCCTGCCGAAGCACGCGTAGATGCACTGGCCTTCCATGGGCAAAAGAATAGGCGGTGTGCGAAGCCGTGCTCTGTGATCCCCAATCCGTATGCCCAGTGACGGGATTATGGACAAAAATCCCTCAGGGGAAACCTATGTCCAGCAATGGACTTAAACAGGCCCGTGATGATAAAATATTTAAGTAGTAAGTATTTAAGTAGTAGTAGTGGATAAAATAGTTCAATTATATTAAACATTCCACTATTCAATTCTCATTTTCCTTTAGCTTCCTTGTTTCGTTTCTGTGTAGTTATAAAGGCATTAACGCATCATAAATTAAAAAAGGTCGAATTTTTTTAAATGATCTAAAATTTGTAGCTTATTACTGAAAAAAAATGCTTCTCTAACATGTTATTGCAATCTGTCTCTCAGCATCGAATGTTTTAATGCTTATACTACCTGCTTGAAGACTTTCTTCATCGTTTCGATCATAGATTATAATTGGAGCTTTTAATACTTTAACATACGATTTGGCCTACAATCTAGCTGCTGCGGTTGGCGAGTGCTTATGAAAAAAGGTCTCCTTCCTGTGTCGATTTTCTCAATGTTGAAGATTGTGATGTTCACGAATTGCTTTTTGGACAAATGATCTTTGCTTACTTCGATCTTCGGCGACTTGCAGGACTTTTTGGACTTATTGGGTTATCGTGTCGCGAACCTGGTCTGTCCACCACATAGGGTTCCTTCCTTTCCGCGTTTACTCTGTACTTTTTTTGTTGCTAGGGGCTTTTTCGGGTTGTCGTTTCTCTTCCTAGTAATATGGCCAAAGAAGTTAAAGATCCCGCGAAGGCAGATGGTTATTAGTCTTATAGATATTTCCACTTTCTGCAGAATAGACACATTTTTGCGTTGGGCTACGCAAGGTACTCGCAAAATTCTCCTCCAACAACAAGAGGGAGGAATCTAGAAGGATCTCAGATATAGCCTAAATTAATCTGACTCCCGTCGAAAAATGATGTAACGTAACAAACAAGTGAAAAGTGATTACGATATCGCTCGTGTAGCAATTGAACTAGGCATTTATTAATAACTTACGATAATTATGTTATTGCACAATAATCAATTATTTCGTGGAATATTACCTATCAAAAGAGCAATGATCCAGACCATTTTAACACTCACCTGGTAATTGTTCACTGACTAAATCATAGGACATCCACAGTTTCCTGAGTACTACCGCCATTTCTATAAAATATCAAACAATAATTAAAATGTAAACACAATATGATGTCTGTAATCCCTGAAGGGGTGGCAGAGGAGTGTAGTGCACTTCCACGTTTCACCAGTTACATTTAATGCTATCATTGACAGATGGTGAGCATTTGCATTGATGAACTATTGCATTCCACTGGGCATATATTCAGACTCAGAGCCACTACTAGAAATTTCTACTAGGAAATTTGAGTTAGAAAAATCGAATACTAGACCAATGACACAGTCAAAATCTATGTAAATAATCGTGTTTGTCATACTATGTTTGAAAGTTAATGATAATTATCCTATGTTACATTTGATGCTATTTTCATAAAGGAAAATAGTGTAAATTAAAAACGTTTTTCCTTTTTTGCTATAACAATTGAACTTCAAAAACACTAATAACTTCGAAAACTTCAACTTGCATGGCTGGATTTGAACAGCAGAGTTCACCGTTGAAACTTAAACCGCTAGGATATCACTGCAATATAACCTTAAATTCCTTTTCTTAATCTATTACCTACAGTTTTCTTTTCAACCTCTGCTTGACTTGAGCTACCTTTATCTTTGTTTTACACTTGTCATGTATTTATTTTAAAATCCTTTTGGTGCTGTTTATATAGCTAATAAAAATTCACATGATCCCAAGCGGTGCTACGATAGGAACAGCAATGTTCTTTGCATTTGAACCTTTGCTAACTTATACGCAAATGTATTAATTAATACATGCATATAATTATAATAAGCAAGTACTCCGATGTACTAAGTCTTGCCCGCGGTTACGTTCTCTGGTACTCGAAATTCTCCGACACTACGGGCCGCAATTATTTTCTGTCTTGGAATGCTCTTTGCCCACGACCTGTGTGGAAAGCTTTCAGATCTTTGGGTTTCGTCACTCCAGCGGTAACCTGTACGTTAAACAGGACTGTTTCCAGTCGGACGTCCACGATCCGCTCTTTTCGTAGCCGAGCCGATTTCGGAATCAATAGAACAGAAATAGGTGATTTCGGAATCACCTATTTCTTCGTTAAACAATTGGTATTAAGACAATGTATGTTAAATGTATATCTTTACATCAATTATGTCACACAACACATCGCAATAAATGCACAAGTATTCCTTTTATTTAATTTTGTCCTTTAAGTTGGTGTTAATAATTGACTTGGATTAAAACTATCTTTTTTGCAATGTTGTACAAACCTGTAAGTGCATATAGATAAATGCATAGGTACGTATATTCACGCCAGAACCCTTACAGGGTGAGCAAAGAGCAGCGAATGTTAAAAACCTTACGTTTCCGCAAGATATACAAGAAAATGAACTAAGCAGGAAAAATCATATTTAAGACAACTGTGTACTTACTACTTAATAGTGTACCATGATACTTCAAAAAAAAACTTAAGAAATAGGGTAAGATAGACTAAAATACGAGATAAACCGACATATACGAGTAACAAGCTTCAACTTGCCTCCTGAGAGAACTTAGGGAATCGGCTCGTCTGATTACTAAAGGTAAGGCGTTCAGAAATAAACAGAACTGAAAATGTTTCTTGTAGAAATAGCATGCATAAGTAAGTGTACAATTGTGCTATATATTCAGTTGGTGTGCACAAAAAGAAAATGTTTCTAAGGTGTGTGAAGTCCGCCAACCCGCACTTGGCCAGCGTGGCGGACTACGGCCTTAACCCTCTCAA
>DWJK01000837.1:0-19445 GCA_018248815.1 Croniades pieria auraria | reverse complement strand
CCGCCCACTAGCCGGCCGTGTTAATTTTATAACCAACTCCGGACGTCAAGTGATAATCGACCTTAAGTCTGAGCGTAAGGTCCGATCTCGCTTGTCATGTTAAATACTCTTATATGTATACCTATATGTAATACACAACCAACAACGAAGTTTCGAGATAATATCGTCCATTACACTATTTTTATTTGAACGTGAACACAATAGAACTCTACTTGATATGTCCATCAATATCGGTTGCAATACGGCAATTTACACATCTGTTTTCGATCTATGCAATATCAGTTATGCGCTGACTTTATTACAGTTACATAAAAGTATCAGACATAAAAACTATCGAGCCTTTACCTATTAGCATTCAGGATACATGATCAGTGAAAGTTATATACGGCCACTTATTGTTCTCAATCTACCAGATAATTAATTTTATGACTGATACATTTAGTTACCTGTTATAGGGTATGAGTGATATAAATAAGTATCCGTTAATTTATAGACGTATGTATATGTTATTAATAACAACAAACAATTGTAAATATTTTCAGTTGCCAGCTGAACCAGAACCAGAGGAAGTTGGCCAAGAAGGCGTTGAAGATGAAGAAGTGGAGAAGGCTGAAACTGAAGCTACTGAAGAACCAGTAAATATCACTGCTGATGTTTACGTCTTAGACATAAAATAAATATACCATTAGTTAACCGTATTCGTATTACTCGGTAATTACTCGGTATAAACTTCAGACAAATACGGCAGTATTCGCAGGTAGAAGTCGCTGAAGAAGAAAAAATAGAAGAAGAGAAAGTGGAAGAGGAGGAAGAGTTCCACTCGGAGATATCAGTCGAGGACGAGGAATACATACCCCCGGGCGGACTGTTTGTCCCGGGACTGTACACTCCACCGAACGATTTGGCCAAAGCCAATGGACTGGCCTACTTCTATCCTAAGGTATTGTAAACTGTATGAACGGTGTAATATAATGGTTTTCAAACAACCCAAAAAATATGGGACTGGACAAATACTTCCTTCTAACGAAGCGGCTAAAATACACTACAAAGATACATACGTTGCATCGACACAGAATCATACGAATTGATCAAATGTCTTTTAAATGTTAGTAGCGGCATAAAAATTAAAGTAAAAAAATTTTTTTTGCATAGTAACAATAAAGCACATTACGATATATTACATAAGTAATGAATGTTATAAAGTAAGTTAGTGTTTATGTAAGTCAATATTCAACCGACAAGAATTTACACTGATATACATAAATATAAATGTATACTCCAATAATAAATCTTAAATATATCCGATGTACCTAGTATATTTAGCTCAAAACTTGCTCCCTATTCCAGGTGGTACAAGATTTAACACCTATAGAATCAGAGCATTTGCCGCCACACGTCCTGGTAATGTTCACAGTGGAGAAACGGCATGACGTTCTGGAAGTCATGCAGCAATTCCCTGATGAAATTCTTAACGTAAGCAATATTATCATTCTTTTGAATTTGGCTCGCATGCATGAAGAAAATGACGACTATAGAAAAAGCACGGCAAGTTTGTAAGTATTTGACAGTATACTCTCTGCTTACCCCTTAAGGACTTGGCGTGGAGATATAATAATACCTTTTTTAAATTATACACTTTATTCAGTTCTTAAACATTTTCCTTTTTATTAATTTTATTTTTTTGTTCGACTACGCTTAATTTGTAAAAATGAAACACATTCACGTTGACTGGCTTGCTGGTCCAGTAGTTCATAACCTTACTACTTCCGGATGTGGCTTCCATTTCCATTCAGACCAAATATTTGTGTAATGAGCACACATTACACCGGTTGTGGATGTGAAATAGTATCGAGAAATGAGATAGTATTTATGTATTTATGATTTTATATACGTATATAAAATATCGTCGGTCCTCAAAACAAAAGTTCTGTCTAATTTGAAATCAGATGTTCTTGTGTGAGCTGAAATTAGTTTTAATATTAGGGCCATTATAAAAAGCTTTTTAGGGCAAACGAATTATACAACATATTGTTCAAAATTTTATTGACGACTAAGAAAACTTATTTTAGATGTTGACTAAAGACAGGATGAGTGAATATTGTTTACGTAACATCACGTTTGTAATCCCCGAAAAGGTTAGCAGAGAAGTGTAATTTCACCGTTTCACCAGTTCCGTTTTAAATTATGGCGTACAATTTTATTGTAATATTATTATATGTAATATTTTTTTTAGTCAATTCTATTTGTATCATTCTGATATTTGCAGGCCGGTATATTTATTGGCGACGATCCATATACAGCCGAACATGTCGCATACACGATCAAGCAATACGACAAGATGGAAAGATTGAGAAAACAGTACGTCATTTATTGTAAAGGCCAATCATTCCAAATTTTAATTTAAATTTAATTTTCTTGATGAACGTCAAAACCATATAAATATAATACAAATTAATTGTTGTCATTGTTTTTATAGGAAATTTTTGACATTATTAAAAAAATTCTAATCGTTATTTAATTAATCGTGTGCTTCGACAGTGTGACTTGATTTGCCACGTGAATTATCAACCATGAGACAGCTAGTCGTGCGACAGTAACCGATTTTTTATATATTAGTTACAAAATAAACCTAGTCAATAGAGACGTCACTTTGACATTTTGTGACAAACTACTTTTTTAAAACCGTCGTTCATGGTTGATGAATAATGTATCCTTCTTATATAAAAAAATTGCTACCATTTATTCTATCATATTTTCAGCAAAGATCGACTCGCTTTAATGGTTTCACGAAAACGGAGTCTCCCGCTCCTCCAGTTAGCTGGATTCAATCCATGCTACATCAGCGCTGATGTCGGCTCTGGTGAAAAAGATTGTCTTACTCTCTTTCCCGTGGGGTACGGTGACGACTATGAGGAAGAAGAGAGCGTGAAAGAAGAGGAAATAGTGGTAGTTGATGGAGTTAAAATACCTACCTTACTTATATAAATCATCATCATTATCATCAGCCTACTCCCGTCCACTGCTGGACATATGCTTTTCCAATGGCAATTTATTAAAGTTACGTTTCAATCTCATATTTAACAGAAAATCATGTTTGTTTGTTTTTTTCATTTTTCAGGAAGTCGTAATGCAATCTGAACCGGAACCAGAGGTATATTGATATTTTTAACTTAATATCGAATATTGGTTTGTTTTTGTTTTTTAATTATATTTATACCCATATTTACTTTGTAGGTTTTTTATAAAATTTATTCATTTATTTAATTATAAATCTGTACACGTCAGTGCCCTACAATTTTACACTTAAAAAAGAATATGATTTTTTTTTGTTAGGAAATGATTTACTTTTAGCTTCCGCACTAGGCTAAGAGCGTGTCTCGAAGATGCAATATGGAACACCATTACGAACACATCTAAACCTTAAAGATACATAATTATTTCATCATTACAATATCTGCTTTTCTAAAATTCCAACTGGAACTCTTTGCCATAACGATATGATAACCATATTGAAAGAGATATTAAATTGTTTTTTTCCCAGGCGCCACCCTCTGAAGAACCTAAAGAAGGCGACGAAGATGAAGATGAGGAGGAGGAAGGCTGATTTCATCTTAACTTACTTAATTACTGGGTATAAGTCTCGTTCTGCAATTAGGGGATGGACAAAACCGGGCTAATTCTCAAACTTGCCACATAAGCTTTTGTATCTTAACCATTGTATTAATTTATCAATTATTGTATCACTACACTCGAGAGTGTATTAACACTTTATTTTAATAAAAGAATTTCGAATAACAATATGCCAGGATTATTTCGGTTTCATCATATAATATGTCCTTAAGTAATGTTACGATGAGAAAATTAAACGCCACGATCAATACATCGGCGCCTGGCCGACGTCGTCAGGTGCGCGGACGGTAGCGCAGGTGCGTAGGCGGTAGTGCCGGTACTTCGGGGTGTGCGAGGGGTGGCGTGGGCGGTAGAACAACGGGCGCAGGAAATACGGTGACCTTATACAAATTGCGACGCTAATTTTATTCTGTCGAAATGTGATTCTTAACGTTATATTTTGTCATATTTTATTTAAATAGGCAAAATAAATTGAAATATCCTATAGTTATTCCAATTAACCTGTCACTCCGTGAATGTCGTTATTTGAAATATTTTGAAATGATTTGCGTGATATGATACAATTACGAAGCTCATTGGAGCGTTTTGGGTGAGGCTCATGTCCAGCAATAGACTGATATCAGATGATACATCATCAATCAACCTTATAATCGTAAACATCAACAAAACACAGCTTGTCGCATCGCCCACACTGCCTCCCGTCGGGGAGCCAGGCCATGCAGCTGTGCATAGATAGACAGAGCTGTACCGAGATCCGTCGGTGCCAGACCTTTGTCTATTGTACAGCAGCAAGCACCACATACCACCACATACATATATTAAAGCACTATACTAACATAAAACATTAAGGTTCAAAATCAATCATTTCTTCAAAATTCACTGTGGGATCATTCTGACAATCAGGTGCGGCACTGTCTACGCAGGTAGCGACGCATCGTGCCTTGTCAATAAAATTGTTTTCATTTCCACCGCACCCGCTGTAGAAAAACGTCTGACACTCCAATGTAGTGGGATTGAAACCCCATCTAAAAAGAAACATTCATGTACAAACCTATAACATTGAATAAACGGTAATAATTTACAATTACATGACTTCATTGTGTCTCCTAAACAAAAATAAAGTAATAAATAAAAATCGATAATATTCAATCTAAAATCGATAATGCAAATACACACCTCTATAATTTTCTTTTAAAATAACAATCGCTGCATTGTTACGTCACAATTTATGGGGAGGGTAAAAGTGGCACAGCGATTCACGATCAAGCTCAAAAAGAACGCTGTTTTCATGTCGAAGATAGCAGCTTCTGCTAGAAGCTTCTGCACTATTTATCGAAAAGACCTTATAATTACCAGAACATAGCTATTTCCACTTTTCGGAAAATAATCGTCATTATAATGAAAACTTTTATCGTTCCATTATTGGACACGTGTCTCCTTTAAAACGAAAAACGTTAAAGTCATAATTTATCACGTTCCCCAGACGCCAACCGGCAGCCTACGTATGCCTTCGAAAGCATCATGGACAACTCGTCAGGTATGTAGATTTCTTTACGGTATTTTCCTCCACTTTAACTCGCCTACAAAATAAATTAACAACAAATAAACTGCTGCAACCGACGACTCGGTTAATTCCACCTAGACTTTATGTTATGGCAACATTTATGTTAGATGGAACATTTAACAAATTGATTTACTAGAATGATATATAAATATTTAATCAAAAAATAAAAATCCCGTTATTCAGTTTGTAAACAAATATTAGGAAATTGCCTACATTTGTTTAAACTAAAACGTTTTGTTTAAACCGTATTCCACAAACCAAATTGACTGCCTCGTTGGTCAAGCGGTTGCAAACGCGGCTGCCAATAGGGAGGTCCTGAGTTCAAATCTCGGGTCGGGGTACTTTTGGGTTTTTCTAATTTAGAATTTCTAGTAGTGACTCGGAGTCTGGAAATGTGCCCGGTATATGGCAATAGCCTCACCACCTTTTCCATGGAACGTAAACGTAACTAGGGAAACGTGGGGATATATATACTTCAGTCCTCTGCCTACCCCTTCGGGGATTACAGGCGTGACGTTACTTTTTTTTTGTTACGTAATTCCAAAAACCATCCTTAAGTGTGTCACAAAACCTTTGTGTATTTAATATTTTAAAATAAATCGTTGCTATTTACAGACATTTTACATTTAAAAAAATAGAGAATACCTAGTAACATTGTCGAAGCAATCGCCGAACTTAGGGAGATGAAAGCAATATTGTGGCTTGTCGTAACTCTCAGGGACGTAAGCCCAAGGCGGTGGAGGGACGTCGTCAATGCCGGGTCCATACCCTGAAATACGTGCGTAGTATAAGTACATACATACAGACACACATATGTGTAATGTGTATATATTTGCACACACATACATTCATGCTTCTAAAAATATTAAAGAAGCAAAAAGAAGTTCCAAATTATTCCTTGATTTCTGACAGGCTCTATATAAAAATACATATGTAGGTATATGTAAAAATGGTCGTATCAAGACTGACGAAAGTATATTTTGAAGCTTAAAGATTCTAGTTTTCAGATTTCTGCATCAACAAAATCTGAGAGCAATGGTTATCATGCTATCCTAACAGATACCACAAAAAAAATGTTTTGCAAATTTTTTCCATTCGTTTTGATCTACGGGCTTGCAAAAAATTTTTTCTCTTAGACCACTATTTGGATCGGACAGCCTGTTTATTCAGCATTTATATTCTTTTTATGTTTATAGCTTATATACTTATATGCACATATGTATACGTGTGCGTGTTTTTTCATAATTATATTCAAGGGGTGCAAGGTCCTAAACTCCATTTAGCGACATGGTAAATTTTTCTATTTAACTAGGCACGGCCAAATACTCTGGTGTCGTGCGAGGGCTGAGAAGTGAACTCTGTGAACCAATTCCCCGCATGCCCTTTACGAAGATCATAAGGGAATTTTGCTATGTCCAGCAGTGGACTGAGACTGAAACTTCCTTTACTTTTTAGGTTGATAATACTGATAATGATTAATTATATTTAAAAAATATATGTAACCTTTCCAATGTTGAGGCCAGCCAGACTCAGGTCCGCGCTCCGAATCCCACTCGTCACTATAAGGCCGATCTGTGGTTCTGCCTTTTCCCCATATTTCAATCCACCGCTTATATTCGTCGTTGCCTTCTGGTGGAATCCAGCCTCCCCAGGAGCCTGGTGAAAAGTAGCTAATGGTAACATGAGCCGTATCACCTTCGCCCCCTTCTCCCGGAGAGGACCAATATCCTTCTGGTCTACATGGCCACGCAAAGGGTACTACAGAAATAAATGAAATTACAAACGTTATCATTTTGTCAATATCAAAGAACAAGGAATAAGGCGATTAATAAGAGAAATACAAATAAAATTAAATGCAGTTAGCCTGCAAAAAAGCAGTTATCGTCAGCGGTCAACAAAGCTTGCAAGTCTATCAAATCATAAAATCGATTATAATTCACAATCTAACCATTTTAACTAAAGGAGCTGATACACAAGTCGAGTAACTTCGAACGAAATTACAGCTAGCGACAAATCTGTAACTGATTTATTTTTACATTTTCTCTACAGGTATATTACTATTAATATATCGTCGAAAAAGTTCTCTGATGGAGTGTCCTCGGGACAAAATACAAGCTACCATATACCGTACCATAATATCTCCTGCCTGTCGGAAAAGATGACTAAAAGAAGGCTTCCGGGATTGCGAGTGGGTAGAGAGAGAGCTCGACCCGCTCAGCTAGTGATCCCGGGAAGGACAACGATATGTGTGACTGCATAATATAATAGAGACCGAACACAGCGATATGGGGCAATAAGCCTCTCCCACGTGTAGGGTCCGTTGGGGCACCGCGCTAGGAAGGCATCAGTTCAAAATAAGAATACCGTGTAACCTTTTAGAATGTTTCCCCCGATACCATAACAAGGACCCTTACGGAAAACCCAAAAAGCACTGAGTGCCCAATATCTCTATCATTGCAAACAGAAAGTGATCCTTCTATATATAGATAATTATATATGTATCACTCTAATTTAATTAGATTTAAACATTTAAGTTTTATCAATTCCAATTATAAAATTATTGTTTCTATATATAATGTTCTATTTTTTTGTTATATTACTAATCCCTGTTTAAAAATTGTGTACCTTTTAAAGATTAAATTTCACTTGCTGTAAAGGTCAAGTAAAATACCGGAACTAAACAACACATCTTAGATTTCTGTTATTTGTTCCCTAAAGTGAGTGAAGCTTGCCAACCTGCACTTGGCCAGTGTTTTTAATTATTCAGGCATATTTTTCTAGTATTTGTCATTCTGAGTCTGGAAAAAAGGCTGCGTCCGACAGTGCAATGACAAAACGACAATAATGGTAATAAGATATAGTAGGTACTCCATGAAAAGCAACTTTATAAGTTAACGGTACAAAAAGATTCTAGTGTCTGAAGTTGTCCGTAAATGCGATCTTATACTTGATTGGTGACCTAGCCTATCCCTATCAACATAATATATGAGAAAGTAACTTTTTCTTTATATTTGTGACGTTTCCACGATGCCATAACTTAAATGATGCGGATGAATTTTGATATAAAAATAACTTGAATTGTAATGAATTTTAAAATGTCTACACTATAATTTAGTTTAACTTGACAGTTACTGAGTTAAACGAAATGTGACCATAATCGTACATTTACTGTTTACCATTATGATGAATTCTTTACTGTTAAGTTTACGAACTAACGTTAATTAATTGCATTAGTCACGGTTACTTGATGATTGATAGAAGTGTAGCTAATCAAATTTAAATGTAAAAGTTAAAATCGTAATTTTAATCTACTAAATAAAGGTACGCAAACAAATACGCAGCTTAACATAATGATAAATTAAAATATTAACCTTGCGATGTTCGCTAACATAATGTGTATTAACGAAAATAGGGCACGCCTAGAACATGGAGTCTGCGCGATACTCAATTCGAGTGCTGGATCAATAACTCATTTTAATTTTTAAAACTACCTATCAGAGTGAGATGAACTAATGCTGACCGACTATCAACGGGTCGTACGGTATATGACTCAAATAATAGATCGAGGACAAAACTGCAATACATATTTCAACGTATTTACAATTAATGTCGATATTATTAAGGTAAAATACTAAAGCTTAGTGGGTAAATAGAGGTCCATGAACAAATAATATTAACTTCGCAATTATTAAGATAATTTTTGTAAGCAAAAGGGCATGAGTAATGCGACGACAAGTATCAAAGTCATTCGATATAATATCGATTTAATATTGTTTCAAAATCGATTTTAATATATCGGATTTATACATTGATATCAGTTGCGATCTCACCCAACACTAGATATCCGGCATATCAAGTCAGTCAGATTTTAGACGTCGTTGAGGTTTATCATGCTTGTGGTGATAACTGGCTTATATATTTTATGAGTGCAAACAAAAATATTAAAATTAACAGTGATCAAGACATTAATTCCTTAATAATGTTTAAAGTTTCATTTGAACGTTTGCTTTAAAGAATTAAGTTGAGTTTTATGTCGGTCAAAATAACACAAAGTAATCATTTTAAGTGAAAAAATATGTAACTTACGGTATAAATATACGTTTTTATGAAGTTTCCGTTCCAGATTTATACTAAAGAAGGGTGATGCTTAGAGCCACAGAACCATTTTCTTGCAGAAATCCGTAAGTCATCCAGCAGTGAACAATGGATAACGAAACTATCGATCCACGATATACGTCGTCGAGAAGGTGGAAATCTACAATCAAAATGAGTAGTGCAAATCTGCTGGCAGTCCTCATGTGGAAACACCTGATGGTGCGAAAGAAAAAGTATTTTTTTACCATCACTGAACTATGTTTTCCAATTGTATGTTTTCTTCTCTTATTCGCTTTTAAAGACAAGATCAATGCAAAACCAAGATCGTTTGTGATGGAGAAATACAACATCAAATACACGGTAAGCACAGTTTGTATTGTTTACCACGAAGTTTAACAACAGCAATTATTTTTGCTTGGTCAAAAACCATGAACCAATAATCATTACAAAAGAATACATAAAGAATACATACAGATTCAACCGTTTAACATTTTGATTGCATGGAAGTATTTTATAAAAATTTGAATAGGACGGGACAAGCAAGCATGCCACATCACAGGTCACATCCTTGCTTTCTATCACGCAAGACTGGTCATATGCAAACTGAATAATAGTAGTATCTAGTAGAAGACTAAAGAGTAAGACTTTTTTACATTGCAATCAATTGTATATGAAATTTCTATTAGTGATGCTCACTTTATTTTCTGACTTAACCAGTGTGTGCTTGCCATAAACAAAGATGACAAGTTATGGACAAAAAGTAATTAAGTGGACGGTAGAGAGCCTAGGTCTAGCAGTGGAATGAGATAAAATAATAATAATATATTTGTAATATATGCATGTAGCTATACAAAAATATTGGCATTCTTTTATCCTGATCCTCAACACCACATCAGCCAATGGATGTAATCACAAAATCTATTTTTTATTACACCCTTTTATTTGACTATAAACTACCTTTTAAGGAACACCTATAAATAAATAATCAAAATTTTTCATTTATGTCTTTGCAGTTTCCGACACCGCTTGAGGAACTTCCTGTACCGAGCAAAGTCTACTTTCATCCTCAAAATAATTACAGCATCCGTATCATGGACTCCGCTGTTCAACAGCTGTACGCAGAGGAAGAGGATGGGACAGTGGCAACTTATCGGAGTAAGTTATCAAGGATTTTTCTTTACATATAATGTAATTTTCCTTTATGTACTCTATTTTAAGTCCATATATATATAGTAAAAATAGTACACAAAAATCAGTATACAAACTCTAGTAGTACTGATAGATGCATCACTCTTTATGATTACAAAAATTACTCACACACTTTGTGTATCAATTTGCCTTATTACAGATTTTGTTTTACTGTTGCATTTACACACATATCTTCATGCCAAGTCCCTTACGGGACAAGGAGACAGAACAGAGTGCTATTAATTTACTCTGCCTACATCTAACTGAATATAAATATATATTATTTAACAGATTCAAACAGAAGAAGGCCTGCAGCAATACCTGTGACCAATCCTGATGAATTCCTCAGTTCCAAGACAGCTTTGGATAACAATATAGCCTTTGTGGATTTCTTGGTATGTCAAATTACTATAGAATCTTACACAAGATATTTTTTACTTTTACATACAGGAGTAAGTTATAATAACAACTTTTTATGATAACAAGTAACAGTACTACCCATGACGGACACAGCTAGAAATATGCACTGAAATTTTGCAGCCATCTACTTCAAATATAACTGATGTTGTAGTTTAAATCTCATTTAGATATTTTCCTACATGTAATGACAATATTGGAGTCTATTGAACTGGTATGACAGCATTCTAGAACTCTCCTTTTCAGGTTAAGGTAGGGTAGGCTAATAAGGTACGGGTAAGTTCACCAGTATTGCCTGCATCACTGTCGCAATTTACAGAGTTGCTATTCATACTACACAATATACTACATTAGTCTTAGTTCCTATTAGCAGCCACATGGCTGTGACCGATGTTAGGTACAGTATTAATTATCAAAAATACTTATAGACATATAAATCACTTAAGTGCGAGTATATGTATATCATTGCCCCAACATAATGTAGTATAAAATACATGAGGCATTACTTTTACAACCAATACCTATATGGAGATAACCTAGCACTTTACTCATTGTCCGGAAATACCTACTCATGTATGTACATATATAATTATGTACCATATGTACCACATGTAGGCGGTGAGTAAATTTTACTATTACGTCAGTTTAACACGTCATGATTAAAAGAAAACAGTGCAATGTACAAGGGTACTCAATGACATTATCTCAAGTCGGAGATCTATTTATAATGGGCGCCATTAACAGATGATAACAGTTAAAAGAACATACCTTAGTTGTGGAGACATCGTATGACACACGATTGTGTAGCAAATCCGTGTCATAATATAGACGTGCCTACATACATATGTATACCCCGTCATCGTGTTAATGTAAACATAGTTCGGAATCAAGAGACAATCGACGGGACAAACTCTCTTAGTGTAAACAAGTGCTTTAATAAAAAATATATAATCACAGTACGCTGACTGAAATTAGCGGTTATATAACTGAAGTTACATTAAAACGGAATAGTTACGCGGTTTATTTTTTATAGGTTAAGGGGCCATACATTAACCCCTTAATACACAGTTTTTTTTGGGAAAGACCGGCAAAAATAATCCATTTTTTTTAAGTGAAAAAACATTTTTTAGAACGTTGTCTTGGCAAGAAAATTACAAAAATAAACAAATTTTTTTTTGCAATTTTAGATTTTTATCCACATTGCAGAAAATAGTCGAATATTGTAATATTACACGCACATCGACTTTTTATCTTTCTTTTCGAATCCCTGTTTCAGAAAAAGCATTATTATCAGTAAAAATATATATTTATACTTTTGAAACAAATAATAACTATACTAGTATGTATAAAATTATTAAAAATTTTGTTTTGTGTTATATACGTATACATGGCTTACAATCCCATGAAAATGATAAATATCAATAACACGATTGTTTTTCTTTGCTTTCACATTGTTATTTTCAATTCTTGATTCCTTTCGAGTGTGAAAAATTATAGTAGCTAAAGTACAATGCCGCTCGAATTATCTCGAGTGTGCATAGTTTGGCTAGTTTAGTGCGCAGGAGTTAACTTGATCGTGCACGTTAAGGGGTTAATTACGTAAGGATGATTTTGGCAGTTTTTGCGGCCCCCCTCCCCCACCCCCAATGTACGAGGGGAAGTCGACAAATTCGTGAAATAGCGATGATGGAGGGGGCTAAGGTGTCCCATAAGTGTAGGCAACAATTTAGTGTCTTATTATTACTATATATACCAAATTTTAATAAATCGGATCATTAAGCTTTCGAGTTATTAACGTACAAACAAGTCAATCAGGAAGAAACCAGCCACTAAGTATAGAGAAAATTGAACATCGTGCCGTCATAAAGTTCCTCACCAAGCAAGGAAAGACACCTCAAACTATACTTTAAGAGATGTTTACGGGGTTTCCACTCCTGGTAAAACTATGATTTATAAGTATTATAGCCTTTGCAAGTAAGGTAGAGAGTTAATTGAAGACGACCTTCGGCTTGGAGGACCGCCTGAAGCCACTACGCCAGAAATCATTGAAAAAGTTGAGAAATTTGTATGAGAAGATGTCCGATAAAAGAAGAAAAACCTTGCAGCATTAGTTAGTGTATCTGAAACAGCCATTTTAAATATCCTACATCAACATCTTAGTATGATTAAAGTGTGTTCAAGATGGGGTCCCGAGAAACGACAGCGCGTCGACAGTTGTCGCGAGTTTTTGGATCGCTGTAGAGACCAAAGGGAGGAAGTTATGGCCCGAATTGTGACTGCGGATTAAACTGGGGTTCATCATTATGAACCTGAGTCAAAGCAAGAGTCGATGCAGTAGCATAAAAAAGCTACACCCCTCCTAAAAAATTTAAAAAGTCTCAATCAACCGGAAAGATCATGGCGACTATTTTTTGGGATACTGAAGGTATCCTTTTGATCGATTATAAGGAACATGGTGTTTCCATAACGTGAAAATATTATGATTCTTTATTACATCAGTTAAAAGAAACAATTAAATAAAAAAGAAGATGCAAACTGGCCAAAGCTGTGCTCCTTTTGCATGACAATGCGCCCGTGCACACAAGCAATGTTGCGACGGCTGCCATTCATCGATGCGGGTTTGACCTACAGCCCAGACCTGGCCCCTAGCGATTAATGTTTATTCCCAAAAATGCAAAAAGAGCTGCGTGGAAAAAAAAAATATGATGATCTTGAAGTCAAGTCGGCGATTTCGGGCCTATTTTGACAGCTAAGACAAATAATATTTTTTGATGGTATAACAACATAACATCACGCCTGTAATCCCCGAAGGGGTAGGCAGAGCAGTGTAGTACACTCCCATGTTTCAGCAGTTATGTATAAATCCCATGGAATAACTGGTGACCTTATTGTCATACACTGGGCACTGATCCAGACTCCAAATAAATATTTAATTTTCAATAAATATTATAATAATAATATCATCATATATAATCAAATAAATATTTATTTTCCCAATAATGTATACGTTTACGTATAGGTACTCGCTTAGAACCGACTAGGGGAATTACCGCGCGCTATTCACATGAAGTGGTAATGGGCTGGGCATACATATCTGCCGAACAACCGACTATCGTTGGAGTAGGCCAGTTCTGGAGTGGAGACCACGGCTTAGCAAACGTATTGTAGGACGCCCTCCGGCCCGGTGGGGTGACGATCTGCGAAAAGCTGCAAGTCGAGGACGGGCGGGATGGCGCTCGTTGAGGGAGGCCTATGTCCAGCAGTGGACTGAGATAGACTAATGATGACTGATGATGATTCACTTGTCGAAATTTCTTCCGTCAGACTATGGTTTCGTTTCGGTACAATTGACATTTTGAGGTACTGCAAGCAAAGCAAAGTAAGTTAATGTTTGTGTTACAGTTGATCAACTTTCGCCAAAGTTGAATTGTTTAATAAGGATTTTGTTTCAAATAGACAAATCTAAGTTATGCCAAGAATTTTGACAATTGAGGTCTACGCTTAAACGCTTCACTCAAAGATTTCCTGCGAATGCCCTACGTTTATTTTTGTCCGACTGTAAAATTAAAACTATCATGTCGAACATGCAAAACGTGTGGTCTTTATCATGCTTAAGTCAAATCACTAAATCGTCACGTCGAGAGAATCCTTAAAAAAAAGTAAATACGCACATTGACACGAAAGTTAGGCCTGTAAGAGTCGCTGCTCGTCGTGCTAATGAACTCTTGCGCATTATTCAAAATTTGGAGCACCACGATGTTGAATGGCTGGATAAGAACAACAAAATCAAATGAAAGTGAGCAGACACACAACAAATATCCAATATCATCAAACATTTATAATCATGGATTCTAGTGTCACTGACTGAAGACTGTTAATTGTAATTAATACGTATACCAAAAATTTAGAAGAAGTTTGTTTTGTTCGTAATTATATTTGAAATGATAATATTTGGACCTTACTCTATGTTGAAAACCGTGTCAATAAAGTTTGTTTAAATGAATATCGTGTGCGATAAAGTCCTCTTTTCTAAATCTATTTTCTTATTTCTAAAATTATAACTGCTGCTCATGAGTAAATAAATAAGAAAATTTCTGAACCCCCTCCCCCTCGGGACCCTTACGTAATTAATGAATGGGCCCTAACTCCCGTTTTCATCATGGGGCGTATGTATAACTAATGATTCGTGGAAGTACATTACACTCATCTGCCTGCCCCTTCGATGAAATACAGGCGTGATGATACATTAATTCGTGTACTGCTGTTAGAACAATATTATTGTTATTTTCGAATCCGCATTCGTCTATCTATGGTTACGGGCGTAGCCCAAATATGTCCGCTAATGGTGACAAACCTACAAGATCTAGTTACTTAGCATACCAGGAAAAACGTTTCTCCGTGTGCAAGGAACAGTTTGCCAAAATACAGGTTACGTTTTATGGAAAGATATTCAGCTTTGCCATTGGATTTATGAAAGTGGAAGATGAAGCTAGTTCTATTATTGTTTAAAAAAAAATTTTTGTTATAATACAATAATTGGATTTATTTTTGTTTTTTTCTTATTGTTTGTATTAAAAACAAACATACCTAGCCATCAATAAGTACACCACAGGACAATCGTGATTGTCCTAGATAAAAATAAGTAGGAGTAATGTTTAAAATCAAACCATTTATCGTGCGGTGTGATATTAGGCCTATTTCGTTTTTAAAGTTTCGAAGAAGTATCTAGAAGCTTCACAATTTGCAACAGGTCGTTGATACTAGTTGCATTACCCTTATTCGATAACAATACCCTTCCTTGAAGCATAAAACCATCAAGTAACGATCTAATGTGCTATGTTCCAGAGCTTCACGGGTGTGAGTATGCCGAAGTATCTACACTACAGGATACATATGAACAAGAATTTCCAAGTACGTGTTGTGGATCCCGGACGATTTCCTAGACCCCATGAGAATTATGGTTAGTACTGTCATGTATACATTAGGGCTCATACACACAGTTAATTCTCAAGGTCTCTATACACGAGAGATTTGATTTGATTATTTATCTATGGGCGTAGAAGGGGTTTTAAGATCATCTTAGGCGCCCAAGCCGAACTCAACTGCCCATGGTACCGTGTTCTATACAAAAAAGGGGATCAGACGAGTGGATTGGTTTGATCTCAGAAGTTTCAATATATCGCAGTTTTGAATCAATATAGGCATGGAGGCAAGCTTATTTTAATATTACCACTGCATGCGTCGTAATAGAAACACATATAACAAGCACGTCAATGTGGAATCCTTCATTCGTCTTATACCATAAAATTCAAAACAGGAGTGGTTAAACTGTTCATGTCATAATATAGATAGTATTTAATATTTTAATATAAATATCACGATGTATGAAGAGAAAAATTTAATGTAAATACTTACAGCAGACTTTTTGAACTAGGTCATAACGACATATATGTAATTTTTAAACTGTATATTAAAAATTAAAACGACAAAACATTACAGCTTTTATATAAAAACATAGTCGTGCAATTTATTTACATACTGTCTATTTTGTTCTGTGCCATAAACACGTCTATTTTGTGATGTACCATATATAAAAACGTATCATGTATTTAATTGCCTTTATTTTACAGGTAGGATTTATCACGAATTTATGCGTCTCCAATGGGCGATAGACAGCAGCTACATCAAGATAGCTTCCAGGAAGGACTTTAAACGGGTAATGAATTATGACCTTTCGGTGTATTATTGAGACCGTGATGAGCCATCATTGGGTAACTAGCGTGTTCGTGTAGTTGTTAGTAGCCCTGGCTGTTAGGAAGGTGTTAGAGAGTTAATTCACGCCCAGTTCCATTCATGTGATAACTGGATATAGTTTCGATGTATTTATACATTATAAATGTATATTTATATGCATATTCGTAGTTTATCAACCGTTTAGTCACTATGGGTCTAGCTCAGTCTAGTTTGGAATCAGATGCTCCTGCGGGCGTCTTCTCAAAATATGATTATGTTAATCCAAAAACAACAGGTTTTTATCTTGTACTCGGCTTCTTGTTCTTAATTAACGTGTTGTGCAATATAATATTTTTTGTATTTGTATTATGTATTGTTTGCTTGTCAATAAAAAAAATGGTAAGTTATTATTTTTTTAATATTGTTTTTTAATGTTTCACGAGCAGCGTGTATCGATTCAAGAGTTTCCGTTCGTGAGACAGCCCACGAACCCCATGGCCAGCCTGGTGTGCAATGTCTCGTTAGTGCTGTGCATCATCGCGCTGTTACTGCCCTTCGTGTCGCTTTTGTCACAGATTACGGAGGAAAAGCTTTCCGGTGTCAAGGTAAGGAATCCAGTAATAACGGATAATCATCAATTTTATACATTTATGCTTGTTTATATATATAATAATAATAATAAAATTTATATATAATCAGTACTTAATTAAAGTGTGGATAATTGCCTCATACAATTATAACCCATAAAAAATAGGCAGGCTGACAAATATTTTTTCATAAATTGTCTACTTTGGCATACTGGCTGACAGGGCATTATTAAACGAATATGACTACGGAAGAGAATTCAACCGAGTTTCATAATTTAGAAGTTTACGTGTGACCAGTCTATCAGCTAGTCGTGCTACATATATAGACACTGGCGACACAATGACAGAAATTCACAGGAGCCTTGAGGGAGCTCGATGTGGATAAAAACTTAAATTTGAACTGTCCATTACTTGCACTATTGTAGTAACACTTAGCTAGCTTAGTAAGGTTCTCGTACCTCATCTCCTCCTCCCTTTCTCACCCCCCTCCAAATCTCCAACCCCTTATCAACCCGCCCTCCCCCTTCACTAAACCCTCTGTCCTCCCACTTTACTTGCACTCCTCTTAAGCCTCCCTTGCCCTGCCCTTACCCTACCATCCCCCTTCCCCTGCCCTTTCATTGCCCCTCCCCCACCTTCTTATTACGAATAACGCAGCAGTATAAAAAACTTTTTAGGTGCTGATCGAAATAACGGGTGTGACGAGTCCGACGTTATTGCTCTCTCACTTCCTGAACGTGATGCCGGTCTCGCTAATATACAGCATTGCCATCCCGTGGATACTTACGGGATCGTCCAACCCGCTCATACAACACTCGAGCGCCGTGCTGATGGGAATTGTGCTGATGGTCCACTTTTGGATCACGATCACCTTCTCCCTCATAATAAGCCAATTTGTAACTTCCAGTAAGTTTTTTAGTAACGCATACCATGAAAGAAATTGTTTTATGAGTCTTCGCCACTTCTTACCGTTCTAAGCGTTCACTACGTCTCCCTCGCCATGACATCGTTACTAAACCCTCAACCCTCACTGACTCCGGCGACGCAGAAGACGGTATTAAACAGTAAGGAGTGGAAAGAGTCATTTGAACAATTTCATTAGTAATTTCAATGACTGTAAAACCTTAATAGTATTATACCTTTTTAAATCAGGTTGAACTGTAGATATTTTTTAAATAATATTCCATTTGAGTGTTATACAGGTTTATCAACCTAGCTTTGTTTGAAATAACTAAGTATTTAATATATATTTTTTTATTTTCTCTTCTTTTTTGTTGCTAGGAATTAAAAGTTCTTTAAAAAGTCGAAGTAACTAAAAAAATTTTAGTCAGGGTAATGTCATTTATATTTTCTAGTAGGTTATGATATGCTGAAAGTCCACCACTCCGTCAGTCCACTACTTATAGAAGACGCCAAATCTCATATAATCCGATCTTTTCTCAGAGACGGGAAATATTACAAACTTTCTCCCCATAACTTAAAAAAGTAGGTATGTATCTAGGTTTTTAAAACCAGCATCTAGTACAAATTAGTTGGAAGAAGAACAGTAGAATTCCTTAGTCTCTACCTCTCTGATAATTAGGCACGAGAACGTATTGTGTAGTTAAAAACTTTTATGTATAAATAGCGTTCGATTTTTCAGTATATCATTTGCCCACAGATCAGTACATCACGTCGCTGGCCGTATACGCGTACTGCATCCTGTGGCTGCCCGTCACCATCTTGCCCGACAGAGCATCCATGCTCGTCCTTACGATACTGTGTGGAGTGCCCAACCTTCCTTTTTACTGGTTCTGGAAGGAAGTGGAGGCTGCCGAGAGCATAGGTAATAACGTTTAACCGACCTGTGCTGTAATTTGTATATACTTAGGCTTGCTATAAATATTGTTATAAAGCAAAACAACATTTTCTTATTGTACGTAACATTTATTACTATTACAGTGTGTTAGTCTAATACATTAACATAAAACCTTTAAAAATATATAAAGGTTATTCGAAGTTGTCTCCATTGGCTGCATTACAGTCCTTTAAACACTGAGGCCAGTGATCAATAGCAGCACGCATTCTTTCTATGGGAAAATTCTTCACTGCCAATCATATAGGTTGTTTTAGGGACTCCAAATCTTCATGACGTTTAGCCGCACTCTCTAAAATTGACCATAAATCATAATCCAGTGGATTAAGATCAGGACTAGATGACGGCCAGTCTTCAGCTCTGATGAAGTCCGGAA
>DWJK01000836.1:0-19452 GCA_018248815.1 Croniades pieria auraria | reverse complement strand
GAATTTTTAAATGTATTTGCCATGTACAGACGATCAGTTACAGTTTTATTATTAGTTTAGAAGATAATATGGTTTCTATATAAAGATAATGATAGACGTCCCTCTGGTTCTGGATCTTCCTGGATCATACTGGATCATCATTATCTTCAGCCTCTAGGTGTCCACTGCTGGAAATAGGCCTCCCCTAATCGGCGCCACTCCCTCCGGTTCTAGGCTCTCCGAATTCAGTAGCTTCCCGCTGTATTCTTCAGATCTACGAAACTAAGGTCTAAACAACTGGACAGATTTCCTTAATTTTTTATTTGTTTTACTTCTTCAATTACTTTGTGCTTGTCTTAAAAACCCTACATCTTCATTTAGTGTAATTTTTAAGAAACCACATGTTTTAGCGATTTGCTAGAATCGGTCAAGATTATTTTTGTCTTTAATATTGTTAATAATTCCTGTTATATACAAAAATATATTTTTAATATCATAAACAGAGCAGACGAAGAGGAGGGTATTAGTACATTAATAAATTTGGGTCTAGGTGTTAAGTTCTTAGGGTTACAGAAACTAGTTTAAAACGATATATCATATTAATTGTTCCGTTCGTACATACATTTTATACAATGTATACATTACAAAGAAGACACAACGCCATTGTGTTGTGAAACAATTGGACGTGGAGAACAGAATTAGGTTATCGATAATAAATATAAAATCGACAAACAATGACTAACGTGTTAATAATGATAAGGTTTACGATTAGTCGTTGTTATAGCATGTTGTATTTTTCAATTTCGTGATAAAATTTTATCAAATTATGTGGTTATCATGTTAGCGTTGGGAAGAAAGAAAAAGTCTGATAACGCGTAGACATGAATGTAGTGTATTTAATGTTTAATTTTATATCTACAGGCATAAAGACATTGATGAGTATAGAAGAAAAGAATCAGGTCTGTAAGGATCTTTGGTACTCGGTGCTCTCTGCCTACACCCTAAAAGGACCTGATGGTACTATATAATAATAAATATATTCATTGATTGCGATGACAATATAAGTTATCCGTAAAAAATACATGATTGAATGATGTACCTACATATATTTTCGTTAGAGCTCGATTCTAACCGAGTCTAACCGTGGCGTGTCTTCATGAGCTTCTGCCGATCGTAGCGTAGTCGCGACAGAGACACACATTGGATAGTAAAACGCTTGAACTATAAGGTGATTTTTTAAACGAGTCATCGTAACATCACGCCTGTAATCCCCGAATGGGTAGGCAGAGGAGTGTAGTTCACCCCCATGTTTCACCAGTTGCGTTTACGTCTCATGGAATAGGTAGTGAGTCTATTGTCATACACCGGGCACAATTCCAGACTCCGAATCACTATCATAAATTCTAAATTAGAAAAATCCAATAAATTAGATATATCCGGGATTCGAACCCAAGACCTTCCCGATCGGCAGTCGCGACCAACGAGCCAGTCAAAGTTAAACAAGACACCCTTTTTCTTTTTACGGATTTAGGATCAAATGTTTGTTTTTTTTCTGTACTCATACTTAAGGTCGCGTGTTTTATGATGCAGTCTAAATAAACAGAATTATAATTTTCGTGGTATTAAACACCTACTCCAATACTTTAGTATCGCCAGTTTTAAGTGCAGTGTTATAATATTTATGTATGGCCCGTTGTAAGTACAGTACTAGAATATAAAAAGATAATGTATTCATGAACCTGACCAACTGGAATATGTTTTACTTGCAATATATTTAAAGTCAGTAATATACACGTACATAATGAACGTGAACGATAGTACTAATAATGAGTTGTGCCATGCATGTTTAATAAGACTGCATAAGTTATGCGGTAATTATAAGAGGAATATATAATATAAAAACGTCATATATATATATACATATATATAACGTTATATATAACGTATAACGGGTCGATTGTTATTTATTTTTTTATATATATAAATATAATCACTTTCTAACGGTGAAGGAAAACATTGCGGCATCGTAAGGAAACCTGCACACCTTAGTGCTTAAAAAAATATCTAAAGCGTGTCAAGTCTGTCGACCCGCATTTGGCCAGGGTAGCAGACTATGGTCTCCACCGTCTCATTCCGAGAGGAGACCCGTGTTCCAAGAGTGGAATGATAAGACGTTGGAATGAACGGACAGGTATAAAGTCTATTTTAAATCTATTTCATCTTCGATCAATGTTGACTAAGAATGATGGTTCCTCATTTGTATTGGGTTTGTTTCCATTGTCGTCCACAACACGTGTGTACAGCATACACTTATTTGTGTTCCTGATCAGCGCTCTTGAGAAGATTTTCTGTCGGAATTTGTATTTGTAAATCACCTTTGGTATTTACGAACGTGTCAATAAGTTGTGTATACATTGCAAATGTTTTCATTACGAACTATTTCTTAACTTGTCGCCTAACTTGTAACTTAAAAGGCTTTCAATTGCAATGTCTGTTGTAGACTTGTTCTGACTGATATCGTCAAGCAAAGTTGTATAAAAACTAAGATTTGATTAATGAATAAACAATATCAAAACTGAAATTGTCTATGATACTATTTGAAGTAAACATTAAGTGCAAAAGTGATAGTAACAAAAAATTCACTGTAATTGACTGCCTCGTTGATCGAGCGGTTGCAAGCGCGACTGCCGATCGGTCCTGGGTTCAAATCCCGAAGTCCTGGGTTCAAATCCCGGGTCGGGTGCTATTGCATTTTTCTAATTTAGAATTTCTAGTAGTGACTCGGAGTCTGGAATTGTGCTCGGTGTATGCCAATAGGCTCACCACCTATTCCATGGGACGTAAACTTAACTGGTGAAACGTGGGAGTGCACTACACTCCTCCACCTACCCCTTTAGAGATTACTCTTATCGTTTATTTTTAATTTATTTTATGGATTGATTAAGTTGGTTTCTTATTATTACGACAATTACTGTCGGTATTAATATCTTGATAATCAAGATTCATGTCAGATAAACTTATCATTAATTTTAAGTAACCATCAATGTACGGTATGATATGATGTTAAAGTGAATTTATATGTAAATGCTGCAAATATTTGTTTTGTTTGATAAGATTTAGGTTGATTGATTAAAATCATAAAATAAATTAAATTACTAATACTTTACATAATAAAGATGGTACAGACATGTAGAAAAACTGACGGATTAATAACACCATATAATACTTGCCTAAGTTGAATAATTATAGTAAATGAATAAAACAGCACTTCAGGTCTGTTAGGATATTTTGCACTTGCTGCTCTCTGCCTATGCCGTTAAAGATATGGTATATAAGATATGATATATAAATAGGTTTAATTTAATATTTTTTGTGTCCAAATGCCACGACGTTTTGAGTAACGCGTTTGGTTTAGATCTCAGAGTCATGTCATACATTTGTCAATTCGTCAAATCGCTTCCCACACAAAAATAGCAAACCGATACAATACTCGTTTTTTTTTGTCCACTGATATAACGTGACTGCGATTGTTTATATTTTCGCGGTTCGTTTCATTCTATGATGTCACCACGTGACGTGTGCTGTGTGCATTTTGGCAAGCGTACAATAACTATGTATGTATATATCCTTTCCTTGTTCTCGATTTAAAAACCTTTTGATGTTATAACTGTTTAGTTTTATCATGCTTATTTTCTTGTGTACAATTTCTTTTTATCATCGTCATCAGTCCGTCATCGTCCATTGCTGGACATAGGCATCGGCCACAGTTTTTTTTGTATGTTATTGCCTATATTGTTCTCATTTTTTTTAATTCTGTGGGACAACCGGTGTTCCGTAGTGGAGCGATATAAGGTTTTGGTAATGATGAAGGCTCATTTTTAAAGAATGCTGTAAGCGTGAAGAAAACATCATGAGGAAATCTTCACAGTTTAGAATTCTCCATAATGTTCTGTAAGGCGTGAGGATACTGTCAACACGAAATTGACCAACGTGGCAAACTATGACCGTAACCATTCTTATTCTGAGAAAAGACACTGATCAAACAGTGGAACGTTTAAAGGGTTTATTTTGATAATATGAAGAATAGAACGTGCATTTGAAAACTCCATGTAAACATTTACGTAAATGAAAGATAAGCTTCTTTAAACGCTTTAAACTAATTCAGCGTCCATGTTCATAAGCTGGAAGTCACGTTTTCGTCGAATAAGCCGCCGTGACATGTGACCGACGTGTTGCATTACGATGGCGCTGATATTTATGGAAGTCGCGACTCGCTTATAAAATAATCAAATTATAACACTTTCCAAAAACTGACCGGGTGATCTATTTATATAGAAATATTTAAAACTCGCCGTGACGTCACAACGTGTAGGAAGATACTGCGAGACTCACGGTCGTACTTCCAAGGCCAAAATCGCGCTTTGATAAATACAAACGCGTATGAAATCTGACGATGAATATATTCGCACTGATTTTGCAATGTTTTTTACTTACAACTGGTGATTACGTCAGTTGTTATAAGTGAAGTTTTTTTCTTGTAATTCCACTACAAAAGCAAGGTTACATTCGTTGCATATTTCTAGTTCTTGTGCAATTTTTCACTTGCTTATTTTCTTTAGTACGGATTTGTTGCTCTATTCTACACTACACTAACAGTCCTATTTCTATTCCGGTTCTATTCTGTCACTGACAGTCCTATTCTAGTAGCATAAGCCTGTAGACGGTCGGACGGTCATTTGTGACTGTTGTCGTCTTGTTTACAACTGAATTCGCTTGAAAACATTAACGACAACCATTTTCGAACGTTTGCCATTGAATATAATTATATTTGCATTAATTATATCTAAATATAGAACTGACAAACATTGTTCTCGTATACTTTACGCGCCGAAATAAAACTTTTGCCTTGTGACAAATACATATATATGTCCATTTTATTATTTTTGATATGATAGGTCATATTTTAAATATTTTCATGGAAACAACATTTGGTACAAGAATAAAGTAAAAAATATTATTTTTTAAATGATCTACACCTAACATTTAGTATTAAACCCGCCTCTGCTACTACAAATTTTAGTTTTAATAAAGCTGAAATAAGGAAGCATAAGGAAATTAATCGTGTACATATTAGAACACATACTAGAGTAATGTTAATGCTATCTGTATGTGGTATTTGCAACCTGTACACGAAAGCATATCATTTACATACATATATGTATATTTGTATAAGTACATAATTATACACAGTGTATTAGTTATCTTGTTTCGACCTCCAATGCTAGTTTGTAATAAAACTGCTTTTATGTTTCGCTCTGTATATTTTATCAGCCTTTTCAGCACATTCCAAATGTTTCAAGTCTCGATACGAAAACTGACACGTGCCTTCCCGCCATTATTACACATTAAAAATGGCCGCCGGTTTCTTCAATAAATCCACATAAATGTAATCAATTTCGATACTTTTAATATATATCATATTAATTGGAATATGTACGAGGCATATACGTAAATATTATTTAAACTTTTTATATGTTGATAGATTAATTAATAATTTAACAATAAGAATCGCTTTTGACAAATTTCTATATTGAGGAATGGGGTTGTTGCTGAACGAAAAAATCATAAGTGAGTATTAATTTAAAAAATCTTTATTTTATTTCCAGACGATTAACGGAGAGGGTTAATGAGTTATTGCATACGGAAAATGTATACGTGGAACGGTTACGGCACGTCGTGGAGGACTATATTCCGGAACTGGCACGCGATGACATTCCGCCGACGCTGCGAGGAATGAAGTCAGACATCTTCGCCAATATCGAGCGCATATGCAGATTTCATGCTGAGGAGTTTCTGCCGGCATTGAGAGACTGCGAGAACGATCTGAGGAAATTAGGACAATGTTTTAGGAGATTTGTAAGTATTTCTAATCTAGTTTCATGATAGAATTTTATTTTATATGTTATTTGAGATTTAACACATATTCATATTTAAGAAGTTATTGCGTTTGTTGCGAACTTGTTGTAAAGGTAATGCTATAATTTTTAACGTTTTTAGAATCCAGTTAAAACGAAATCAGTTTCATAAATATTTAAATAACAGAATATTTAAATAACAGAATAATAAATGTAGAACTCGCTTGTCTGGTTTATCAGGATAGAGGTACTTTTCATTCGATGCTTTCTGTCAACGCCGTAAGAGACCTTAAGAGATTATATATGTAATAAAACATAACAACAATTATAATAAAAAGTTGCATAGATTGTCATAAACAGAATGCCATAAAATTTTCGAGTCTCGAATATGTTAGTATCGAAAATTCGTTTCCTCAGTGCTGATGTTCGACGGCGCATTACGGTTCTGTTCATTGGGCATTCGCCTGCTGTCATTAGTGATGCACGATTCTACACGATAAAACGAGTTAACGCCACATTGGCCAGGTCGGGAGGCTCGAACTTAGTCTGTTTCTTAGGAGAAAGCGATGCTATATCAGATGTACCTAGTTCAGCTAAAGAACTATTGTGAACTGCTCAACAAAACAAGTTCACTGAGATCGTGAAAGAAACTACAGATGAGGTAGGCTGATTAAAGAATTAGCTTAGTAAGTCGATATATGAATCAATTTAGGACAGACTGATAAATGCGGAGGAACAATAGCGGGTTTATAAAAATAAAGATTTTGTAAAGGAGTTGAAGGTATCATTTTTGTTGTAGGAGCAACGATTTAACATGTACGTAATGTACTCGAGGAACAACAAACGAGCGACGAGACTGGTGTATGAACATAAGCAATTTTTTCAGGTATGTCTGTTATTTTTTTGCCTTTAATTGTCTTCTTTATTGTGTTAATTTCAATAGTTTACTAAATTAGGTTTGCAAAATGAAATCGACTATGCAGTAGTAGTTTTTCGGAAGTTTATGTTTTTTTACTAATATAGTAGTTATATTAATTATCAATAGAGATATATTATTCAAAATTATATATTATGTACATGGATTCAGTAGACCAAAATGAAGTTTGAAATTTATTGCAAATGACCGACAAATTAAGATAAAGCGCTTTTGAATATTTTTCGTAAGACTATTGCAACGCGTTTGAAGTTTTGAATTAAGAACGCGGATAGCCGCGATGAAATTTTTTCTTATTATATCCTATGTGAAAAATATCCAAGGAAATTGGACCAATGTAGGAGTAGGTATATGTATATCCGGTTGGATATTTGGAATTTTTATTGTAAAGGTAACTCGAAAATACCACATCTAATAGATCTATTTATCACCAAACATCAACATTTATCTGTTTGGCTTTAATTTATGGCATTGGTCAAGTTTTGATAGTTGTTGTAGGGAATTACAGTTGTTATAAAATTATCATTACAGACACTTCTTGTGAAGGTATTATCACGATATCATATCATTTTTACGTTTCATCATCATCATTATATCAGCCTTCACCGTTCCACTGCTGGACACAGATCTTTCCTAAAGTGTGACACAACATACGAAGGTCCGCAAATCTCATAAATCTCTTATTGCGCTTAACGTTTTGTGTCACCATCACGTCAGTCTCTACAGCTCCGTTGCTAATCTCGTTCAGTTGCTACCACTTGCCATTTTGGTTCATTCGTAGGTTGAGTCAGCCCATGGTTCTCGTAGACCTTACAGACATTAAAATTTGAAAGTTACACACATGTGTCTAGTTAAAGTTAATTGGTTATGTTTGGGATAAGCAAGAGATTTAAAATTTAACTGTGGCTAGTTTAGTACTTACCAAGAAAGTACTATCAAGTTAAAGATTTGTCATGGCTGAACGTAGATGATTTTGGGGGCAGCTCAAGGCGAAGGGGAGACTGCAATAATTTAAATGATCTTTATCTTGCATTGTTTCATTTTGAAGGGTCACATAACTGAGTCTACGATTAATTGAAGTTTAGTGTAATTGACCTGAGCTCGTATGAAGTCCCCACGTCTGTATAATGTAATTAATAACCAAGCTGGGAATAGGAGCTTCTTGGGTCTCAGGGTGGTGTGTTCACGAAGACGCTTTTGATCTTTTAAAGGACATGGTAGACTGACCTTAACTCTTCTTGATCTGTGAATAGACCCATGTCTAAATAAAGGAACGATTGAAGAGTTGATAAAGATATGTACTTTAGTAAAAGGATCTTTGGGAAATAATTAAAAATTCGTATAGTCATTTATAAAAAGTTGTATAATGGTTCATCAACTCTATCGTTCCGTTTTTAAACATGGGTCTCATCTCAAAATGGGTAAGGGTTAGGCCCTAATATACCAGGCTCGTGAAGTGCGAGTTCCTCTTCGCACTTTTTGGAGAGTTTAAAACTGCATTGGTTTCCTCATAACATTTTCCTTCTCGGTTGTACCAAGTGATATTATTTTAATTTATCAAGCCGTCATAACTGAATAAAACGGAGAGTCCATGTTCGAAATTGAGATCCTTTGAGTGGGAGATCGTAATTTAAAAACCACAAGACATTGTATAATAGGAGCAGCGGTAGACAGTATGAGTTCAAGTAAGCTTAAAAATAATGGTGAAATGCTTATCATCCATAGAAATTAGCAAGCGTTAGACAAAATGAAGAAATGTTTTATGTTGAAAAATAACTTCGCATTTACATATCTTTAATCTGAATGAAGTGCATGAAGGCGTGGAAGTAGATGTAGACGCTGAGAAATTGATATTCTATTAGAAATAATCTGGTACTAAAGATTAGCTTTGATATTTTCTATAGTGGTTGAAAATATTCTCATACATTATACGTAGTGGATAACTATGTGATTTTCTGCACATGTTCAAAGGACCTATATAACGACATTATACGCCATTAGTATTTATTGCCATCCCAGTGCCACGAGGCGGGGGAGGCGATTGTCATAAAAAGCAAATTGATCGTCTGCATTATTGGTTCCCTCATGTTTATACCGCGATGCGGTGCGTGCCTCAATATTATTTCCTCATTTGTGTAAGCGTACAGAGTGTAGAGTCATGAATGCTGTTACATGAGTCTAACAGTCGGTAATACCGTTACATGGTCATACATTGAATCGGTATACTAGAAATGTTATAGTTTTCCTAAATAGCTGTGATGATAATGTAGCTTGTTCTTTGCCCGATGTGACGCTTGTTACAGAAGTTAGAAGAAAACGACGAATCAGGAAAGAAACAATTAACATAATAATAGAAACATATGCCGGAGCCGCTGCAATAAATCATAGTAATAACCGAAGTTATGACATTAACATTTTAGCTGATATTGTAGTTGGGTGAAAGTTTATATATTGCCACGCCCCATTTCCCATCTAACAAACTTCTCAGCCTACTTGTTCAAATAAAATTCTGCTCCAGTAATCCCACACTTGTGCGTGATCACATATCATCTGATCCAAATATCAGACGATAGCCGGTGAAAGCCAATCGCCTGTATTGGATACCAATTGTATAGGATAGTAACCAACACTGGCTATAATCCATAACAATATTTCGAGACACATACATTTGATATCTCCAATGTTAAATATAACATGTTTCTTTGTTTTTGTTAGATCGTCTTAATTATTTATCAGTACTTTCTCGTTTACTATTTTAAACTTATCATTCCTATTCGTAGTGAATAAAACTGCGCAACTTGGGAAATTATTTTGTAAGCAACACTTATCGTCTGTTTCAGGAAAGACAATTAGAATTAGGCGATAGATTGGATCTCTCTAGCTATCTGTTGGAACCCGTTCAAAGGATACCAAGGTACAAACTCTTCTTGGACGATCTCGTGAAAACTTATACGAATTATGAGAACGAGAGGTGCGAGTCGGATTCTAGGATATCTAGACTGAGCGTCGATAGTGACGAGACTGGTGGGAGCAATGGAGAGTTTTCCGATAGTGACGAAACACCATTGGAAAGTCTGAAACTAGCAAAAACTATGATTGAGTGTGTGCTGACAGCCGTCGATGGCATAATGGCATTGGAAAATATCAGAGACTGTCCGGTAAGTGAAATGAAAAGTATAATATGCGAACATTTTATTATTTACTTTAATAAAATGACTAATGACAATTCATTAACAAGTCAATAAAAATGCTATAAATGATATAAGAAACTTCTGAGTTTCTAATGAAATATTATCTACAGTAGATACCAGTATGTTCGTGCTGTGAACTATTTTTATAAGTGGAGTGGATTGAGGAGGAGAACAGAAGTATTTGGTTCCAAATTTGAATGTTTTTTTCTACAGCCGTATATAAATCTCCTAAACCAAGGGAGGTTGCTTCGTCAGCACGAATTCTACGCGATGGACAATGCCCGCAGGCGGCGGCAGCTCATGAGAATTTTTCTCTTTGACAAGCTGGTGTTCATCACAGTGGTGTATCGGAAGGTTAGAACTTTAATTATTCACACTTTTGGGTAGACTCTAGACCTTTTAGTACCCCTATGGACATTTTCTAATTTTGAATTTCTAGTACTGACTCGGAGTCTGGATCAGCGCCCGGTGTATGGCAATAGGCTCAGCACTTATTCCATTAGACTTAAATGTAACTGGTGAAACGTGGGAGTGTACTACACTCCCACGTCCCACCCCTTCGGGGATTACAGGGCTGATGTTACGTTTTTTTAGAATAAAAGATAATGGTAGTCTTGCTTTTATATTTTTAAATGCCTACGTTTTATACACATCGTACATATTTTAACTTGAAGCTTGAAATCCACTCATACATGTAATTACGTGTATATGTATATATAAACATGGAGATTATCTCCAGGAAATGTGGAACTTCCATAAATCGAATATGTTTTACTGCGAACAGATTTGATAAAAAAACTACATGTGAATATTTCACGATACTTGTGCGCGAACGAATTATTCTGTTTAACAAAAATAATATTGTAATAATATTTTTTGCATATTTTATCTCATTAGTGATTTTGCTGGACGGTGACTCATTCACGAATGATTCATCTGTTATCAACATAACAAAACCATAAAGCGAAGCGGTCTGTGCCTACTGTTGTTAGATAAGGGAATGGCTGATTATGCTTAAATAGCATATTTATATTTTTTAAACATGTAGCAATTTAATATTATAACTTCACGCTAGTTGCCTTACAGTGTAGACAGTCCGTCGTCAGCCTGTCTCAATCCTCTGCATCACATAGGCTTTTTCTAACGGGGAATTTGCCCATAAACGACACGCGTGGCATTCGGGTTGGGGATCGCAGAACACAGTTTCTCAAAGCTACGTCTCACACTGCTTAATACTACCAAGGGTTAAATAGTTTATCTACGACCTGATTTATACTCACCTACACGGTTATAAAATGGCTTAATTCAATTATCAATTGAGCATTTGACAATCGAAATCGCAATATAATTGTTACCAGTTGTAAGAGCAACTGTTACCAGCTGTAACAGTAACTGTTACCAGCTGTAACAATAAGTGTTACCAGCTGTAACAATAAGTGTTACCAGCTGTAACAGTAACTGTTATCAGTTTTGTGTTATGAATTTGCATTAACAATATTTACATTATTGTTATCGTATTAAACCGCAAGTAAAATAAACAAAACAGCAAAGGAAGAAGAGGCGCCACATTATGTATTTTTAATAGCTGTAGTAATGAAATAGTGTTGCTATAAGCGATTACGGGAAATTGTTATTTATGGCCTAGTAATAAGGTGTCATATCGCGTGTGCAGGTGATATGGAAAGTTGATTACCATAGGAGGCACATTACCCATGCAGTTTTCGTTTCACATATTGATAGCATCTACGGTTGTCACATTATAAAATAACCTAAGGACATTTAATATTCTAAGTCGGAAATTTATTTAAAACTTCCAAGTATCTCCACAGTCCGCTTGTCTCCTTTGACGATTAATAAAATTGAGATTCGTTTTGGTAATTAATTAAATAAATTGTAAATGGCTCTACCTACCCGCAAGTGTCCTGCTGTGATGGTATAATGGTAAATATAACGTGCTATGTTAATAATAATAAAGTGAAATGTAATTTGGATAATTGCCTTTTACTGGAGAAAAAATTATGATGTATGAATGTAAAAAAAAAATGGTTGTCTTTTAAAATTTTTACGGTACCAAATACATTACTAGCCATTACGCTCAATTGTTTTAAACGGCACATATTGCTGGTTAACAGCAGTTACAAGAGAGGCAGGTACTTCCTGCTGATTGACAAACACATCAGTTACTTCTTATCATATTAATCTTATCATTGTTCTGTTCTTTAGACTCGACAAAGAATTCTTAACGGTACTTCAAACGAGTTAAAAACTAATATTATACATAGAAAAAAAATATTTTCTTTAAAAAATATCGATTTGTATCTACTGGCAACCCTAGCAGCGCAAGCCAGCTGATTAGTTTTAGCATATTCTCCGCTATAAGTAACCAGCGCGATAACAGGCATTAGTAAACCATACATTTCTAACATATTTGTATGTGCTCGTGTATTTTTCAGTCTGCAAACAAGATACAGATTGTATCAGTACAATATAAATATATAATAATAATCGATAAATTTATCATTCCACTGTTGGAATATTGATCACGCCAAGTGCGGATTGGCATCTGGTTACTATAACACAAGCTCTCTCGATGTTAACTTTAGAATCAGATGGCCGTGTATGGAGATGTCCCAAGATAATGTTTTCTGATGGAATGCATTATTTTACTAAACATCTTTTAACTGAAATATTCTGATTAAGGCTTCTCCTTAAAGTTTTCAATAGGATTTTCCTGTCAGCTTATTTTTTATCGATCGATCTCTCAGAATATGAGGCTTAAGGCCATCGTCTGCCATGTTGGCCAAGTGCGGGTTAGCAGACTTCACACGCCTTGGAGAACTTTAATGTGTTCTTTTTTACGATGTTTCCTTTCATTGTTATTGCTAGTGACATTTTTTTATAAAACGCACATTTTATAAAGAGATGCGCGCCAGGACTTGAACCCAGGCCCCTGGAGTGAGAGGCTGAATGTCAAAGCACTAATCTGTCATTGCTTATATACATATATACTTTAAAGCTTAATAAGACAAAACGAATGTATGATACTGCTTACGAATTTATTTTGCGCTTTTAAATAGCGGTAATGGTTTTTAGCTTTAGGCAAGAATTTTTCATGACGTCACTGAACGACCCCAATTGACGTCACACCCCCAACAGCTGATCGGTGCGTCTTAGATTTTCAAACATTATATATCTTTAAATTTGCAAATGTCACCTGTTCTTTGAATATCGAATATTGCCACGTTTTTTTATTTATTACGTTCCAGATGTATTTTTGTAAAACTAGAAGCTTATACGGGTTTATTATTGTTTCGTTACGCTGGGTTCCTTACGGGGTAGGCAAAATTCAACGGGTGCCAAATATTTATCTTTCTAGACTTGACGTGGTTGCCCAACATTTGACATTCGTTCAAAAATTAAGGTCATATACGGCACTATTATCGAACAAATTACGAAAGTATCGGTATATATATGTAGGTTTGTAAGAATGGGCCACCTCTTTAATCTAGCGTATAATGAAATAGTGAACAGGCATTACAGAAATAGTTTATTACACGGACGCGCCGCGCCGGCGTCGCCTCTGGTTGTACAAGGAGAAATGGCTGGCCAACTTGCGCTTATAAATAACTCATCCCACCAATTGTCCTTCCCGTTTTGTTTTTATTTTGTTCTCTTGTTAATAGTTGATAAGATTTACTACTTCTGTATCGTCAGTCATGATAATTAATTTTTTTTATAAATATTGTTTTATTAATTATTATATTATAATAATCAACTTTTTTAATTTGGTTGGTGGCCATTGTCTTTTGTTTAGAATTAGAGTTAAGGCTTTTTAAATCAAGGGTTAAGTCAAGGGTGGTGTCTTTAATGATTGATTTTTATTCTATTTTACTAGAACAAGTGAGAATGATGAAGCACGTAAATTATGTTTGTCGAGTTATACTCTAATAGTGGCTATGAACAAAGGTCGTCTATGTAATTCATTGACTAAGAGATAAGTGCTTACGTTTGAGTAGAGTTGGGAGCACAAACAAAGTAATCTTTCGACACATTAATCATATAATCAGGAATAATGTGTTTTATTTCCCCTAAATTGCAATAAAAATCATAATGTGTAGGTATAATGGATATCATTAATGACTATATGATGGCGTGCTATTCTGGATTTGTCAAAAGATTTGACTTAAATTTGTATAAAAGTCGCATCCAAAACACTTGCAATGATGAGAATTATGTTCAAAATGTCAAAAGCATTTTTTATTAATGTCAAAATTGATGTTATATCATTTTGGAGATCTCATAAGATTTGGCCTAAAATGATGTAAAATGGCATTGAAACAGGTACCAATAGAAATATGTAGATTAGACGAACATGTAACAGTAGATATAACGAATTACTGTTGGGCGGATGGCAAAATTTACAATTCTCAATAGATTTGACTTAAAGTTGTGTAAAAATGGCGTTCAAAACAATTGCGGGCATTAGGAGTGAACTGTTGGAGTTAGGTGATGTGTAACGAGTAATGACCTTGCGGCGTCGTCAGAACGGCTATCATGTATTTGTTAGTAAATGCCAGTGAAATATTTTCTTAGTAACGGTCGACGGGTTACTTAGCTCACGTGGATTGCTATTTGTTTATTACTATTTTAATAAAAACCTCTGTTAAAGGTAGATGTTCCAATTGCCAAAAAGAAAACTGATTGATTCCATATTTCGTATCCAGATGGTAAAGTAGCGGAATACTCTGTTAGTGTTCGTGTTTGTGCACCTATATAGTTTTGGACTCGTCAAAGCAAGAGTGAATAGGCTTTTTCTAGGCATGCGTGGTCCGGCTTAGGATTCATCTGCGCTTGCCATCAGGCGACATTGCGACCAAACGTTAGCCTGTTCTATGATAAAAAAAATGAACAGTGCAATGAGTAAACAATTGTCAGTAGTGTACTTCCGTAACTCGATTGTGACTGTCTTTTATATTCCATTTCAATGACTGCCAGCTTATATCTTTAAACAATGACCTGTCATCAGCAGATTTGGTTGTTTGTGAGTTGTCCAATGTAAAGAAATGTTCGACTTCTGCATTTGTTTGGAGGCCTTAATTTAATTCCAGGCTAATAATTTTTGAAGCCCAAATTATCGAAATTCCAATAAATAAATACTAGATGTTAAAAAATGTTGGGTATTGCTTATATACTGTAGAAGCACTACTAGCATTATTAAAAACTTATCCCGTTTTAGAATCAGCTTGATGTTAGAATTAGGCTTTCAATGATATTTCTTTAGTTCTGTTTAAACTTACCACTGCTATCACTTGGCTCATCTCACCACCTATTCCATGGGATGTATGGATGGTGAATCGTTGGAGTGTACTATACTCTGTCTACCTCTTCTGGGATTACAGGCGTGATGTTACGATCTGTTGAAACTCCATTTCTTTGTACGTTCGATGTTTAATGTATACAATGTTTGGTCGACTGCTTGTTATTCGTATTAAAGGTATTTTAATTTTATGATGTCGGTTATCTAATAGAAAAGAATGCGAACCTATTCGTTCCCTTATTTCCTCTTGTTATCCAGTAATTATAATAAATATAATTTCCCACTGGCTTAGATTGTTTTTGCATTAAATTGTCCTCGGTTGTTTATGCATTTCTTTCAATAAAAACAAATTTTGTAATTTTCATTATTTCTTCGGATTTGTTTTTATATCGTCACGCCAGGTCTCTTACGGAGTAGACAGAGAGCACCTAATGTCAAATATCTTTACCCTTACAGAGCCGACGTTTTTCTTCTGCATTAAATAGTAATGATTTGTTTAATTCTAGTTTTTACTTTTCCAGCAACCGACGGTGGAATTTTTCATTTACAAAGACCACATTCCAGTCGATGATCTAGGGATCACGGCGAAAGAGCACGACCAGCACAAGTTCACGATTTGGTATCGGAAGAGGAACCTCAAGTCGTACAAGCTGGAGACCAGAGAGCCCAAAGTGAGGAACGCATGGGTTGAGGAAATCACATCTCTACTGTGGGATCAGGCGATGCAGAAGAAAGGTGAGAAATCAATTACTGTTTCAATCAATACTATGTTTGAAATAAAAATAGTAGAGGGATTAAATATTTCAATGAATTAGGGCATTCGAAGTCTTGTATCGATTAACAGTCTTATGTAATTTTTAATTTATTTTCTTTAGAAATTAAAATTTTTGGCTAAAGTGTATCGTATTCAAATAATTTGTTATTCTATTACGTCAAATTACGCGTTTAAGTTAGATTACGCGTTACGCGCGCCCGTAAACCGCGTCACGTAATGTAACAGCCGCGATCATTGCCGAATAAACTCCATTAACTTGCCAACTGGAAGAGCGACGCGGGCTCGTAAATCGTCTCTCTCATGAGCTTGCAGTGCTTTACTAAAACAAAGGATTCGGCCAGGAAACAATCCTCTTTTTTCCATGATTCTAAAACTAGAATATTAAACTTCTTAATATCGTTAAAACAATTATTAAAGAAGGGGCTCAATGTAATAAAATTTCTCCTTTAAATACCAATAAATAAATATCATCTATATGTGTTTAAAATCGGATTAGCCTAGAGGATATTATTAGTATTACAAAACCCACACCATTGAGACTAATTGGTATGTTTTTAGTACAAATCAAAGCGCGGGAAAGTGTGCTTTGATTACGCGTTACGCGCGTCCGTAAACCGCAACATGTATGAGCCGCGATCGTTGCCGAATAGAGTCTCATTACCTAGTTAGGAGGTGTGATGCTGATTTACATACTCGTATGTATATGTTTTCGGATCTCGTTTCGTATTGTACGGTAATACGAAGCGTGAAACTAAATGAATAAATGAATATGTTTTAATAATAAAAATAAGTTTACCTTTAATATTGAGTAGTATATTTTAGTAACCAGATAAATCAAATCGTCTAAACATTAACATGAGAATAAAATTCAAGAAGACATTGAAATTTTACAAAATTATGTGCTTTTTAAAGAGTATTCACTTGTAATGATCAAGGAAAAAAAACGTGAGGGGTACCAGTATACTTTAGAATTCTTCATGATATTCTTTAAGCCATTTGAAATTTGCCAACGAGTGGCGAATGTGGCAGACTAGGGTCCTAAACTCTAATTCTAAGAAGAAGTTGTATTAAAAAATGAAGCGATAAGGGAATTGCTAACGATCTATCGTCTTAATGTCTACATTTCAATATTAGCCACAATAATTAAAAAAGCGACAATTTGAATGTCATTTCAAAAAATTAAATATTTTTTTCATCAACAATATATATCTGTTTTGACTCTGGCTCCGAGAAGCCGGAGCTGTTTTTAAACGCAATAAATAAAGCTTTATCATGTCACGAATTAATTTGATTTCGTATAAGACACAAACGCTTCGGTATTTCTGAGACTTCCATTGACGATCTGGCTATTAACCGACTCGAGTGGCCACATTTCTCAAAGAAAGTTGTTGAGTCCATCTGGCACGCAGGCCCGCCCGTAATTCCCGCATAGTTAATACGTACAAACTTTTTAATTGCTCGTCATCTGCTCCAGTCTTGGTACGTGACCGACTTGTTGCATTGCCGGCGAACGAGGAAAATGTTTTTAGAAAGAAAGAAAGAAAGAAAGTTGATAAATTAGAAGAAATACAGCTCATTTTTTAAATGATAAAACGAGCAAATGCTAATGATGGTGTATATGAAGTTGCAAAGTTTGATCAACAGTTAAATATTTTCCGTTAGTGATATGAGCGTTTTAAGTGCATTACGCATTGGTTATTTTTCGTTGAAACTCATTAAATGGAATACATTTTTACGCAAATGTATTATAATCTCGCTGGAATCCTTCCCGTTGTCGAGGGGAGCAGCGTCTAACGGAAGGACTGCAAGGTTCTTTATCGGCGGCTGACGCACGCCGGGTCGATGACTTAAGTTTTTTATTGGGCGCACTTGCATGTGCATTGCGCTCGTCTGTGGGAACGCCAGGAAGTCGACGTTTTTTCACGACATCAATCAATTTCGTTTTGCTTCTCGGATACCAACGCAAATGTGCTGCAACGGTAATTTTATGCGCGTTTGCATATCTGCGTAATATTGATATTGCTTTGTTTCGACTTCTCGTGTAATAAGATATTATACTTATAAATATTCTTTGTGTACTTTGTTGACTAATTAAGTAATATCTTGTTTTTTCAAATCACTATGCTGTAGTACATTTTCTCATTTATTTGTGATATGGTATTGTTCATGGTTTAAAGCCTTATTTGACCTACCATACGGTTGAGATCTGGAACTTTTTAAAAATTAAGATTCTTTTGTCATATAATCGTAGCAAGTTTTAACGCATATTTATAAAAAATGGAAATACTCTCGTTATTGTATTGCAATGATTAGATTGTTTGCGTTATGGAATGTTGTACCTGATCCGTTTTTGGTGCAATTCATTTGTACAGGAGTCGTTAGAATCTTCTTTCGAGTTTTTTATTTTGTTTTTTTTCTTACGGCCATCGTGCCTGTATTTCTGCAAATTACATGCAAAATAACGAATTGAGTAACATACAAAGACTATTTCGGACATGTACTAGGCCCGAAACTAGTCGGATCATCCTGGAAAACGTACGTGGGTTAAGCCGGTACATTTTCAGTCTAATATATGTTAATATATTTTAAAAGAAATAGTAATTATTATTTATTAATATATTTTGTAATATTATTATTTTATGAGATCTGCGGAGGACCGAGTGTTGTGGCACACCTTGGGAAAGGCCTATATCCAGCAGTGGAACGGAAAAAGCTGACATTTTGATGATTTTTGCGATGCAAGCAAAGTATTATCACTTTTTATTACGTGTTCTTGTTTACAAATCAAATATAAACTTTATCGGTTTGGTAGGTTTTAATGTGATTCATGTCTGGACTTTGGCCACCCAGATGTGTCATTTTGTGTTAAATTGGCTACGGCCCGCGGCGTTCCCGCTTAAAGTAATAAATTCTAGTTTTTAATTACATTATTATTTTGAATAACATTTGCTAGCTACGAAAAGACTGATATAGTGAATTTAAAATCAAACCATAGGCTATTTTTATTTCCAAACTAGAGAATTTTCACACAATGTATTAAGTTTTAAGATCGTATCGCTGAAACATTCTCTTTTATTGGATACTTAAATCATAAATAGAAATCCATTGTCCAACACGTTTTCACTTCTAGCAGTATTTATGATGATGAATCAATCAATTAGTCAGACAGTAATTTATATATTGTGTATATTTATGATAATGTTCTAATAAAACCACAAACAGGACTCGCCAAATGCAACTGTCAGTGTCAGTGAGTGGAGTTAGTGTGTGTTGTTTAATAAGATGTTAGTTACAATAATAGACAATGCTCGGTAATCCACCGGTGGACGATCGCGGCTCAA
>DWJK01000835.1:0-19461 GCA_018248815.1 Croniades pieria auraria | reverse complement strand
CGGACTCCGGCCTTAACCCTGTCAATATGAGAGGAGACCCATATTCCAACAGTGGAATGACAAATGGGTCGATTATTATTATTTATTATTATAATTTAGAATTTCTAGTAGTGACTCGGAGTCTGAAATAGTGCCCGGTGTATGACAATAGACTCACCATCTATTCCATAGGACTTAAACGTAACTGGTGAAACGTGGAAGTGTATTACGCTCCTCTGCCTACCCCTTCGGGGATTACAGGCGTGACGTTACGTTTCAAACATGAAGAACTTTTGCAACGATTGAAAATTAGTGTTGAACGTTTTACGCTAATAAATACTACATATGTACATACAGAGGTGTATTTAAAAGTCATTAATAACAAAAGACGTGTTATTGTCATTTTAGAACCTACTGCACGCGACAAGAGGTGCTCCACTCACATGGATATAAGCAAACACATTTCAATCCTGTGATACATATGTACACAGTTACGATTCGTTTCGTCATATTTGAACCGTAGCACTATATCAATGTTAGTATACATAGACTGCGAAACAAACGTTTATGGTAAAATTAAATGACAGAGAGCCCTGCGACCAGGGTGCTTGTGTCCGGTCTAATTTAGAGGGGACGACAAGCGACCGTGGCGCCATGCTGTGTGATTTACTGAAAAGCGGCCACGCGCCGAGATGCGAGAGATTAGCGACGATCCGATGAACTGAAGCTCTTGTGAACTTTGCCTCCCATACATTCGAAATTCAAACTTTTCCAAGCACTGATTTTAACTCTAGTATTAGAGTGAAATTCTAGTGTAAAACAGTAATAGACTATTGACAGTTACTCTACCTAAAAGTATTTAGACTTACAAAACGGAATTTATTTAAAAAAAAGTATCATCTCTTTTTATGAAATTGTTATTTTTAACTCAATTTCTTTTTTATCTCTGCCATTCAGACATTAATATCGAATTATTTTAATGTCACTGTCACTGTCAACGTCAAATTAAATGACTGAAATCCGCAATGATATGAAACGGTATCACAATACATAGGGCGACAGTAAGTATAATAGATGCGAGCTATGTATAACAATATCGTGAATTATAAATCATAAACATATACAAACATCAACAGTTTAACTGTCCGGCCATCCATAACGCTATCTGCGTGATCTCGGACATACATTAGCGTATACTGGGAACGATACTGACCCACCTGTGCCTGTTCCGTCACACTTACGACGTGTTCGTTGGCGAATTCATAAAGTGCACGAATTACTACGACCCGAACACAAGGTTCATATTAAAATATGAAGTAAAAAATACCGATATATGATATATAAATATTTTGCAACAAAAAGGGATAATTGATTGTATGCTTCGTAGAATTAAATTTTTTATTGAGTTGTTATGTTTAGTACAACTGAGTATTTTATTTACATGTACCAAATGTAAAGCGACTTTAACCAAACCTTACCCATTGCAGCTCAGCGATTTAGAATCCACTCATTCCAACAGACTAGTTTTCGTATCCTACATTTGCGACAATTCTCCTATGGTTTTTCATGAGTTTTTTTCTTTGTCGATGCTTTCTGCCATTCCTTATGGGACCTGGTGGAAGATATGTATTTATATAACTATTTTATGCTTTTGCTAAATAAATGTACCGAATGCCTAGAACGTTGCGCGTCAAGTCGGCTTTAGTGTGAGCGCGGCATTACCCCGAGCGACGGTCCCGCTGTTCACAGATAAACGATTACCGCGTCCGCCGGTTCGAGTCCGTGCGGTTTTGTTGCGATCCCCTATTTGTCTTTCGTTTTGTCCACTCTGCCCCTTCGATAGTTTTACAGGTGTATTCTGACGTACCGATGCCTCGGAATGTAATGGATGGGATCTTTATGGCGTTTTGTTGCAACCAACGATATTACATACGCGCATACGCAATGCTCGGTGAGTGAATGTTACAGGAAATTTATTTTACTTTTTACTATTCAGCTTTCTGTTTGGATGTTACGTAAACACTTGGCTTATTAGCAATAGATTTTTTATTCGTATTTTTATATTTCGGCGCCGTTAACTTTTTGGTTCAACATACTTTTTAAAATCTATTTAGAGTTTATTTTTGTCTTTAAAAGTTCTTATTCTCACCTTCTACTCTAACCTTGTTACTTAATTTAAATAAATTTAAAGTTACGTCTTCAATAAGCAAGGTCGCTTTTAATACGTTGAAAATTATTACACATCATATATACTACTTACTGTACATTTCTCGTAAAATTTACGAAACATATTTTTCATTTTAGTCAGAGATTTTAAAGTGACTTCATAAAAAATACTTTAAGATTTATTGCTAAATGCTTTGCTCCTTTCTCTCTTCACAAAAAGGTAGAGTCACATTTAAGAAGGGTATAACATTGAGTTTAAATGATAATTATCGTCAGCGCGGAGTTGGCCGTCGCATTTCACATATTTAATACAGATCTTAAAAACCAACTGTCGTGGTAAGGTTATAAAAATACATCTCAATTGTTCTTCAATCTTAGCTAAAAAGCCGTAAAACTTAGGTGTAAGTGGCAAATTATGTTCTGCATAGAAATGTTACGTACGAGACGCGACTTCGAGGGCAAGATTCGAGAAAGATGAAAGAAAAAATATGCTTAATATACTGTGAAATACTTCTTTATTTATTTATACCTTATTTATTTTATACCAATTTAACCACCAACTACTATCCAAACCCCAAGCACGGGGTCGGGGTTTGGATAGTAGGAGAAGTGTGGATAGTAGAAACTAAGAATTTTCAGCTAGAAAAATTCAGTAGTACCCGTCACGGCAATCGAATCGAGGATCTTTCCACCAGCAATCGTCCTTTCAACTACTCGGTCAACGAGGCAGTCCTAATATTTTATATCACATTTTCCAAAAGTATATAAAAGAAGATATGTTACTACTCCAATCTTTAATATGCATTCGTTGGATTGTTTTTATTTGATGGGCAAGTACGTACCATATTAATATTTCACATGGCCGCTTAAGTTCCATTAAAATTCAGGTAGACGTGTGCTGGGAAGCCTTCAATGCACGTAATGGGTTAGTCGCTATACAGTTATGTATTGTGGAATATTACACCATATTTAAATAGCTAACAGAGGCACGTTAGATCTGTAAGGTACGATATTTAGCACTCGGAGCTCTCTGCCTACCCCATAAAACACATGGTTCCGTTATACCTGTGAAAATAATATGTAATGATTACTCGTTTCTGTTTTAGAATAATTGACTAAGAATGTTATAGTGATTTCTTCAAGTTTCCATGCAATATTTTCCTTTAACGTACAAATACATTAAATATTAAAATGCACATAATTTTGTGAAGAGGCCAGGATGTCAACCTAAAACTCTCATAATGGTACATTTAATTAAAAACTACTAAACTATCATTGCTTATCCGTATCAAATCATCTATATCCTTAGGATTTCCGTATATTTCAAGATATAAAATTGAAATCGCTCCAACGTTACGAATATAAGTAAGCCAATATTTTATTAAAAGTATGACCTCAGGATATTTACGTATGCATATGCAGGTTTATTTTTGAACTTGTTTACTGAAACTGTAGAAGTATATTTAATATTCAAATCGCGGTAAGCGGGTACAATTTTAATCGACACAGCGAACTAATGGTTACTCGAAAAACGTTTTATCGGTAACGCATTCAATAACATGCACCATGCTCTTCGAAATTAACAACTAAATGACTGATTGGAAATGGCAACTCGGTCACGGCGTATTAACATCGAATTGGGTTTCTGTGGCGATTTTCAGTTGCGTGCTCATTAATGTACTCCGATAAGCGACATGTTGGTTCATTTCGCGCGCTTTCGTTGTTTCTTTGTTGTTGATATTGCAATTTGAGTTTGGAATTTTTTATTTGGTGAAAAATATTTTTAACAGAATGTGCGTCTTTTTTTTATTTAATCCTTTTTTATATTGACTTCTCGGATACAGTATTATACGTTTCGTTTTGTACCAGTAAACTACTATTATAATAAAGTAAAAGTTTTGAGTGTATCGTATTTAGAGTTCTGTTAAATACATACATATATGTAAACAAATATGTAGGAATTTCGTCTTATTGGACTTGTATTATATTTAATTCTAACTAAATAATAAGAAATATCGAACAGAAGCAAGCTGTTTTAATCTCATAGGTTATCCTAAAATATGTCAACGTGATATAAAAGTAACACTTAATTAAACGTTATTTGAATTTTATTTAAGTTTTTAGTTAAGGCTGGTTAACAGTATCACTGTCAGCCTTAATATTTTTTTTTTATTTTCCAGGACGAAACAAAAGCTTTTTTTATTTTCCAGATATAATATAAGTCTTATTTTATTTTTCCAGATGAACCAAAAGTGCAAAGTATGCGGCGAGCCAGCGGCGGGATTCCATTTCGGCGCTTTCACTTGTGAAGGATGTAAGGTAAGGATCACTAGTATTATTTCAGATTTGCATATTTTTTTATATTTGTACGTTAAAATGTGGTTTATTTTTATGTTTAAGATATATTTGACTTTTAATGTGCAATAACACTGTATATTTTCTTTTAAACAGAGTATATTTACCAAAAGTTCAGATCATAATCTAAAACATTTTAAGCGTAACAACTGCGTCTTTAGGTAAACATCACTTTTTCGTTCTCACTTCAACATCTCAAATAGCGGACAAACATAAAATAAGACGCACTGAAACACACATTAAACATATATTATAATTACCTTTAAATAGGAAATGCAATAGAAAATCGACCAACATTCAAAACAATCATACCAAGGACCTACAATTTTATACACTAGCGCATGTAACCGCCGCGTTTCCTTTCTTCTAGTTTTGTAGCAATACTAATTAAAAATGTTTTGGACATGCATTCGTTACATAAATTTAGGATATGACATGTTAAAATTATTGACAAAGACGAATGAATAATGCTACAATATTAAGTGTAAAATATTGTTATAGTACAATAAATGTGTCCGCCTATCCATGTACTTTCGTCAAACATAGTTATTTAATTTAATTTCTTTAGTAAAAATTAATATACTCCGCTCAATAAATTTTCGGTTTCGACCAAATTCGACCGAAAATCCTTATTTCGGCCGCAATTTTTATAAAATTACATAAATGGCCAAAACTTTAGCTCAGAGAATTAGCTTTCGTCAGTCATTTAGATACCTCGTTGTATTTCTACACAATATTATTAATAATGTAGGTATTTCAAGAATCTAAAACCGTACTCTTTTCCTGCAATAAATTAAACAAGAAGAGAAGAATATTCAGCTACCATTTCGATTTCACCTAAAAGTCGGAACTTGGTCACATATTAATAAATGTATCCAAAGTTTAGTAAATATTACATAAACTGATATTTGCAATATCATTATTATTAGTCAATATTACGCATTTAACCATAAAGAAACGCAACGTTTACTATCGCCAATCCCCAAAAACACACACGCTCTCCGTTTACAAACTGAATATCCGTATTCGAATATTAATTGCTCTAATCGATTCGTTTGATTTTCGGAATCGATTCATCCTCATCCCTGCGGTGTTGTTGCCGTGTATCTCGTGCATGCAAATATGTACCTTATGACGTGTTTACTTGGTAGAATTTCATGTGCAGCGAATTTTGCGTAGAGATTGATTATGTCCGGGAGATTCACGTCGATAACTCGCTCGGCACGCAACGATTCCGTTATAGTTTTTTTGCTGACGCGTACCGAATTAGAACAGCTTGTTTACAGATTTCTCGCAGTTTTTAAATGCGTCTTTCTTGTTATATCGATACGGAATGGAAAAGTAATATAATTAATAATATTATAGTTATCAATTATTTTATTATAATAATAAAGCACATGAATTCATTCATAGCCTTATTAGGCTGGTATGTTTACTAGCGTAACTGTAGAAACACTTACGGAATTTTAAATTTATTTATGTGTACAGAGGTTAATTTCTTCCTTGTGTAAATAAAAACAAAAAAGTTGTACAATAGCAATATTAGTCTACTAAGTATCAGTAACATATGTATTGGTATCTCAAAAAATTTAGAACGTTCTCGAGCGACTTTAACCGACAGCAGTATAAGAAGTACACAGTAATATAAGAAGAGATCAGTACGTTTATTATCGTCTGTGTTACAACAGACCAATCGGTGTCAATTGGAACAGAACTGAACTAGTAATGATCTAGTACAATAGAGGGCGCTTGCGTCAGGGACGGAAAATGTCGCAGGATGGGGAAAACGCGGTCAACTGCATAATAACGTCACATCCGGTTCTTATTGGCAGAACGACTATAGTTTAGTCTTATATTAGGTTTCCTGAGTCTTATTAGAAGTTTCAGTCTTAGTTTTTTGGATACATGTATTTATCATTTCTCATTAGTATAATTATATATCCAATAACATTGTTATTTTGCCCTTTATTTTTAAAATCCGGGTCATCGTGACATTACATTATTGCATTTTAAAAAAAAGCAAAGATAAATAAGATATAAAACAAAATGTCTTTCCATTCATTTTTTGAACTCTACTTTTAAACATCAAAATGGCGTTAATACGAAGTTATCACCTAATGATTTAGACTTCAATCGGAGCCTAGCACGCACCTCTACTTTTACAAAATTATCTTTTCTTCTTAAGATTAATCACAACTTGCTATAAATATGAGAAAAAAAACACTGAAAAATCTGCAAACGATAGAATTCTGCGTCATACTCTCTAAGTTGTGTGAAGCCTGTCAACCCGCACTAAAAAAGAGTATGGTTTTAACGCCTCTCATTCTCAAAGGGAATCCGTGTTTAATAGTGGAAAGATAAGCGTTAATGATCAGAACATCCAAAAATTATTTTTATTTATTACAGCCAATCATACGTCCGATTTTACAAAAGATATCAGGAATTGCGCAAACAGAAAAAGAAATGAAGGTCGCCGGTTCGAAACATCAGTAATTGAATTATATGCAGCACATTATCGAACATGTCGCAACGACATGCGATGCCAAGAGATCGGAGCCAAAAGGTCGGTCATGGTGTTTGAGCCGTTGGGAAACTCGGATTACGAGTAAGTTCAGAGGCCGTAAAATGACTGCAGACGAAATTATATCGAAACTACGAAGAACAATTCAAAAAACAATTCACGAATTAGATGATACGCTGTGTTGCACAGCTCTTTGTTCGACAGCGAAGTGATAAAAAATGTTATAAGAAATTCTAAATAAATATCCGCAAGCGATATATGGGCTGGTAGATATTTATATACCACGCTTTCACGTTTCATATAGAGCGATCCATATAATATAATATGGGTATAGCTATGTACATCAGGGTTCGCAGACTGCTTCGGTCCCTTGAGAAGCTCTACTACTATATAGATACTATGAAAGCAATCTTAGAACTATTTTTATATTATATGTACCTACATATTACCATCACATACGAACTTCTAACAAGACGGAGATCCTAATCTGACCTAATGAGCTCAAAATACGTTTGTACCGCTGTAAACCAGGCTGATACTAGCCTACGGGTCGATTAAAATTTTTTAGTGAAGATTAAAATCTAGTAACCCTGACTACTAAAAGTAACTGAGCCAAGGAGTGTAGGTCCCATTGCCTTCCAGGGCATATAGGTTATCTGTAATTTGTGTTTGTTCTGGATTTGGGCTTAAAATTGTTATTAATTATTGCTTACAATATTGTTAGTACGTGTACAGATAATATTAACAACAATATTGAAAAATCTTATAGTTTTAAAATAGTTTCAAAAAACTTCTTTGATCTCTTAAATTACATAGAACTTTTCATTCCTCGTTTTAGTCTTTTAGTTAATGAATTATAGAAAGTGTCACGAGCAGCTTGTATCCATTCCTAATCTGTAAGCGATCTCCGCAGATTTCAACAAAATCGCCTGAGCAGTTTTGAAGTAAAAAAACGCAAGCAGATTTTGTCATTTTCATATTTACAATGCGTATTTACTGAATACTGCGTATTACTTAATTAACCATTTGTCACCTGAAACATCAAAATGCGAAACTAAATTCATTATTTAGATTCCATTATTGAGAGTCCAGCCCTTTACTCTCAGCTCGAAAATCGACATGGCGTTAAATAAACCGGAAGCGATACACATATAAATAAAACGCAAGTTCTTAAGCCTAGTTGTTTCATACTAATAATATGTGTACAAACATCGTGACCAATTAGTGACTATATTTCATAGATTGCTTGTCTCTGACAGCGTCTTATAATTGCACCCGTTTGTCTTCGTGTCAGTTCTGATTAGACTCGTCGTTTACTGAATGAACACTATAATTGTTTCAATTTAAACGTGAACAACATGGGTAATTACTGTCATAGCCGATTCATAAACGATAAAAGTTTTTTCGGAATCATCGCAATAGTGCTCCTTTCCAATGTTTTTACAAAGGTGAGATGGACCGTTGTCTGAACTATCTTAATTTGTTTGACTCATATTTCTATCGTCAACGAGCCAAGGATCACAAACGGTATTATTCTTAATTTATTTTTAATGAGAAATACTCATAATACATTTTATCCGTCGAACCTGAGGGCATTCTTAAAACAACATATGTAAACCTCCTGGAACTAACTAGTATATAGTACATGTGGTATACCTATATGTAATATAGTCTTTCGCTCCACTGATTTTGCAATAGTAAGTACTAAGAAAACTACCCACTGATAAATACGTCTAACAGTAACATTTCCTCTAAAACTAGATATATTCCGAAGCAACTGCTGAAACAGGGATGAAAACTTTGTAATGATCTATAGAGGAGTCGCTTAACCCAATTTTCTCCTGAGGTGCTCACCCCACCATTCATCTGATAAAACTGATAGAACTATTTACCCGAGTCTCATCAATTACTAGAGAACAGTATAGAGAAGGTTAGGCTACTGAGCGAAGGGCAACTATAAAATCTAATTGTCCAAAAGATTATCGTTTGGACAATTAGATTTTACATAGATGCATACATAAAAAAGCCTTGACTGTTTCTCAACACGGACGGTGGAATGCTAATAATAAATCTCGTCCTCGATCTTCTCATTTCAGCTTAGTTGCGTCAATGAGACTTTAGAATGCTCTGTCATATTTTCAGATCTCTCGAGTTCGAGTTGAAGATGTACAAGGTTATCGTTGCAACAGTTAAACTCGCATGCCTCATCGCCAGCGATGTTTGATAAGCGACACACTAACTCCTTAAAGAAATAAAATTACGCATCCTTTCCGTATGTACACATCTCTCTCGTGCTTATATATAAGACGCTCTTTCTTTTAATAGCCCTATTAGTAATCAATTAATTGCGACTTGTCCAGCAGAACAGTGCTCATTACCCGTATCAGCATGTCGAATACCAAACAGGAACATGGTGCATATAATAGTAACGTTTTTTTATGGCGTCCAATTCGCTAATTATCCTCGCGACACATGCTCTAAATTCAAGCATTATAATTTATAACACTTAATCGATTAATCTAATCGACTAATCGAGTGACAGAATATTCTCAATTTAAATTAGGATTAAGAAGTTCAAGTCAGTAGTCAGTCGAGCACTGTGTAACAAGTCCCGGCGATGTATCGGCGGTGTCCATCGGCGACGACGGTCGCACGACCGTCAGCCGACACGAATTATATTCGAATTGGGAGCACATTCAAATTGCGGTAGAGCACGCGAACGGAAAACGTTCAACGGAAAACGTATTCGGCTAAACGCGGTTTCGTAACCCGCCCGTAATAAATCATGGCTACTAATTTGTTTTTAAAGGTTTTCTGCGATTATCTGTGTGTGTAATCGGGTATTGTGCGGGGACAATCGAGTGTGGCGCCGCGCCGCCATTGTGCGTCCGCAGACCTAGTTGGAGGTAGTCAAAGAAGCCGCTTCGCTCCGTAATTTGTCAACCGCGTAATGGTCGATTTACATCGGAAGGTTTTCTTCACTGCAGCCGAGAGTATCTTATAGTTCAGTGCATAAAATTAACGATACTTGCGACGACTTATGTCAGTCGAATTGTCTTCAAATTTATAATTTTTTTTAATTCTAAGTTCGTAATTTGTTATTTTTTGTCTTCAAAATAATTTCCTTACCTACACACTTCCAAGTTCAAAAATTTGAAAATAATCATGTGCCTTCCGAAGATGGTATTAATTAATAGTCCTTACTTTTTAATAACCAGCTAATAAATAGCCTTATACATTTTCATATCACCCAATATTTTAAGATCCGAAAATTCTCTTAGCGAATAACAAGCTCATCACTATGTAAACCGGCCATTACTTTCAGAAAAGAAACAAAAGTGAAGTCTTTAATGGCATCGGACGCGGGTGAATTAATCGGATTGTTACTCTACACTTAATTGGTCGGCTTTAACCGTTTAGCGCCACGAGCGGCGGTGGATTGTTTGGCAAATCGCACCACATATATTAACGTCCAGCTTTTAATATGGTAAAAGGCTATTCATGACCTTTTAGCAGCTCGCTGTCCCTTTATTTCAGATTGTCCCTTTATATCATTTAAATGAGTCTTCGTGTAGAAGCTACCGATATAAAACTTAATATGCATAAGGGTATTTTTTCACATTTATAGAGATGCAAGTCATAATTATGCCTCGTTGGTCGAGTGGTTGCAAGCGCGACTGCCGATCGGGAGGTCCTGGGTTCAAATCCCGAGTCGGGTGTTATTGGAATTTTCTAATTTAGAATTTCTAGTAGTGACTCGGAGTCTGGATACAGATCCTATTGCCATACACAGGGCACGGCTGCGGCAATAGGCTCACTACCTATTCCATGGGAATAGGTAGTGAGCCTATTGTACGTAAACGTAACTGGTGAAACGTAGGAGTGTACTACACTCCTCTGCCTACCCCTTCGGGGATTACAGGCATGATTTTTGCGTAAGTCGTAATTATTCTGGATTACCATTGTAGAAAGCAGTTTCTCTAAATAAAAAATAAATTAGATTGGAAGGAAACTTAATCGTGGATGGGTACCGGAAGTGTAGTGAATAAGATAATATAGTGCAAATTTTTTTTTAAGATCCGACAAATTTGAAATTTATAATATTTTCTATGATTTAATATTTTTAAGCCTCAGTACCATCCGCGATGATTTTATTTGCATTCTGTATAATTCTACATCTATGAACAAGACGTTCTATAGCAATGTGGTCATAGATCACACTCGACCTTGTAATTACGAGGTTTCAATTAAAAAACTGGTTCAAAATCAATCGGTTCATTTCCCGCGATGACCGTCACTACGCTGAAACAATATCTGTTTTATTTGCAATACCATTCACGGAATGAATCGATTCGTCTCGATTGTGACGCCGAATCGATACTATTTTGCACTAGCTCGTTTGCGTACACTCGTTCGACAGTTCATTTGTTACAAGCGATCAAATTGTGCATAGGATTTTGTTATTAAATGCGAATATTATTTTGCGGTATAAGGTCGAGAATCGATTCTCACAGCTCACCGGATAATGATTGTCATTGTTTTATGGAGGTTATGAAAGTGTCCACCGACGCAACCGGGCGGTTGGCACACCGATTGACTTATTGGAGCATGGCGATGATTTTTATTCGCGTCACGAAGTCTACGCCACACTCTGACGTTATTTACGCCCTACGCTATTATGTATGTGCGTATCTTTGCTTGTTTATTAGCATCCAACGGTCTGGCATTTTGACAGATAGCGGGCCGATAGGTGCGGCTGAACGACGCTAATTTTAGCGCGGCCATTCAATTATTGTACAGATATACGTATTTATTGACGTGATATTTCGCAGAAATAGAATGTCATTGATAAGTCATCTCATTAGCGCTGTTGTATCCGTTTTTGTGTTAACATCCATTACAAGTTTGTTTCGCAACGACTTGACGATTAATTTTATGTCGAAGTCCTTGCAATGTCGTCTAAACGAACGTATGGGACCGTTAATTTTTTACCTGAAACACACGTAAATTAACTCGAACTCGAATTGTATGAAGACTGGTCTAGATCGTGCAGTACTTTTCAATATAAAACGTGAATTCTATAAACGTAACCGGATATTCGTTGTCAGAAGCGATGCGCGGCATCGGCTCACATTACACGAATAATCGATTGTATTCGAATGTCAGCCGCAATCAAAACATCGCTCGGCTCGTTCAGGTCAGCGCTTCCGACTGCAAACGCGGGATGACGCGAGAGCGTTCCTCACTACTTTATTTTTACAACTGTCAAAAGCCGACCGAAGCATAAGAAACTTTAATAGGCAAAAAATAAGGTCACTTTTTAATATATAAGTGTATGGCAAAGTATAGATAAGTTTGTCGATATTATTCGATGTACAGTGCAGAGGTCAAGTTGGAAATGTTATCCGATGTTCTCACGCTTGCCGCATGTTCGAGCGTGATTGTTCGACGCTTGACCAGCAGTTTTGCGAACAATTTGACACTCTGCTGGTGAGAAATGGAGCCTTCTGACCTTGGACAAGATTGGCCTCGATAAGGTGTGGTCTAGCTCTTGTAGGCTTATGGATAACAAGATGTTGTGAAATCGCCTGTAACCTGGAATTATACTATCTGAAAGTGATTTACTTGTAAAGCATCTAAACATACCCTACAATGTAGGGTAACAAAAATACGTAATTTAAGGTTAATGAATAATTAATGGTTCATTAACCTTAAATGACGTATTTTTGTTTGGATATAGTATTCAAGCACTCGGACAAGTCTGAATCCGACGGCGAATACAAAATTTTCACTTCTCCACTTCGAAACTACCCAAAGGCTAACTTTCATTCCCAGTAATTGTTAAAAACATTATTAGGTACGTACTATTTTTTCATTACAGTTTAAAACACAATGTCTGCAAATCTACTTTTCATAGATCACTACATAAAAGTTATTACGTACTGCCTACACTGTCTTGTTTTCTAGAATGAAATGTCTAACAGCGAAACTGTTCAGCTCTGCGGTAGGTTTAGAATATAGAGGGCGCCATAAAGCGGGTCATAAGTTTTTATACCTCAGTTTACGAGGTCTTAATGGCGAGCCGGCAAATTCACAGCCACTTTATGATGGATACTTTGTTACGTATGTTAGGCTACGGTGATTCGGAAATTTCTGGACTTTCTTTTTTCATCCCGTTATATTTTCCGGTATCCTACCTTTGACCTCAATAATTCTCATTTTACGCCATCTACTTTTCAGACTTAAGATTGTATTAAATGATCAATACACCAGACTTTCTAACTAAATTCGTGAGGAAGCAAGGCATTTTAGTCTCACTCCAAGTAGTCCTTATATTATATGATTTAATTTTTTTTGTCATAAAATGTAATTCAAAATTCGAATGTTTTTATTTCATTATAACGTACTTTCGTGCACTTTAAGAAGTTAAACTATACACTCATCTGAAATCGCTTATTTCAATAACGCAATACAAGGATGTATTGTACTTTTTGTTTTAATCTTAATATTTAAAAACCACGAACAACCTTAGTACAAAGTACTGGTAATTTAAAGAAAACAAAGTAAAGACTTTCAACACTTAGAATAAAACTTGGAAATTGAATGTTAATAGCATATTAAACGTTTCATGAATATCTATATGTATTTCGATGTGTAGTTTAAGTAACCATTAAATTCACGGACATATATTTTATAAGGAGAGTGACCAGTGGCGATCTTGCTGCGGGAGCTCATAAGAAGGACCTCGGATAAATTTAGAACTTGTCGGGCTATCCTGGAAAAATATGCATGAGTTAAGCCAATGTTAAGCCCTCTGGCTCGGTGGGATGACGATCTGCGAAAGGCTGAAGACAGAAGCTGTATGCGAAGCCGAAAACAGGGCGCGATGGCACTCATTAGAACAAGCCTATGTCAAACAGTGGACTGGGATACGCTGATGATGCAGTGTTGTGTTACGCCGGTCTATGCGTTCATCACGTTCGTAGTACAATTTCTCCGGCAGTCTGCATACAAGCTAACTTGACTTAAGCAGTACATTTCACCACTTCGTACACCCGCCCAGTCCGCAGACGTTATCGTGAGTAATAAATGTTATCGACTCTCGATTCATTTGACATTTCCTTTTTCATCGATACAACGATTTTATTTCAACAATGTCTATTTACAACCTTATTATTGACACGGTCCATTATCGGCGAGCGAGCGAGCAAAAGATTATCAACAGCGGACATGATGTTATATCTAACAAATCACACGCTCATCTCAAACTAACCTTTAGTATACAAACAGCTTTTATACTCGAAATTATTTGTTACTTAATTAGCCAATATTTGGCCTAAGTGCTCAAACGGCTCAATGGTCAGAATCACTAGTGACTGGCCCAACAGGCCTGTCTAATTCTATCGCTATTAATTTCCCTGAGATTGCTCTATATCGTATAGAAATCAAGTTTTATTATATGTTTAATATCGCCATTTATTTCTAACGAAACTGTTCTAATTACACATACTTTTTAACACTAATAATAATGTAATAACTAACAATGTAATAACTAACAATGTCATAACCAACGCGAGCTAGGCTAATTGGTCCAGCGGACAGCTTAGTTCGTAGCTCGCTCGTCGTTGATGCGACAAGCCGGTTAGATACAAGTGTGCTAAACAAAAATTTATCGTTATACCATTAAACTCCATCTGCACTTTTATTGGCGATAAATAATAATGGTCTGTAAAGTTAAAAGCACACAGAATGCATAAATCGTGGCGTTTTATCCGCGCGCACCGCGAACATAAAATCTTTGTAGTTACAAATAGCTAGCTTAAACTATTTCAAGGGAATTAAATCACATTGTTTATGCACACGATGCATGTAAAGCGAAATATATCGAAAACCAAACTATATTTTTTAGTAAAATGCGAGTAGAATTATTGTAGACTATAGACGACCTACTGGGTGTTGCGGACATTATGTGATTCGACCGCGCAAAGGATTCAGTTCCATCACGGTAACGCATATAATAATTAATTAAATTAGTGGGTTTTTGACTAGGGTGTAGTTGTTTTTGTATGTAGTAGTATGCTAGCAACCACTCGACCAATGAGGCAGGCAGTAAATAACTAAACCAGATTTGTTATATGTATATCTAAGTTCATTTACAGATATGTGGACCCTAAAACTTTAACATCTTTATCATCAACAACTGGATTTGAATCCAAACCCCCCAGAATTCGACATTGATTTCTAAACCACTGGGCTGGCACTGCTTATACATATAAGCACTAGACAAGACACTTACAGCTGTTTTATCATTTTCGACTTTACATACATTGATAGTGGAGCACGTAAATGACCGGTCTAATATATGTATATACGTTAAGCGGTTTTCCGATAGCACATTGATAGGATGAAGTTTCTAGAACACTATATTCAGGGTTTGATAGCGACCACGGTATCCGTATATGGCGCTATCACCAATGTTTGCATTATGTGGCGGTATAAAATGCCTCGTAAACGGACACTAGGGCATAAAAGGGCTAAGTAATTTGTGGACGACTTGTGTCTCGTCCCATCTGCAATAGGACACCTAGGGGTACGGTTGCCACTGAACCCCTGACGTTTACTGGTCCAGTGTCCATGCAGGACATAACATGTAGATATTAATATTGAAACATTCCGTCAGGTTCCAGGGATACCAGCTCGCGATGTATTAATATTTAACTATTTTGCTCGGTAGTACATAAATACGATTAATCCTTGTCGGGTTTTGTGCATATTATTACACAAAATGGAATCGATCTGTTAAAAGTCCATGTACACCATCCGGCTTGCTTGGGGTCCTAACAGTTACCTAGCTCTCTCTAATGACAAAGTTATTTCATCCTTAGTGTTTAATACTTAACACACTATAGTCACGACTAGCGAAATAGAATAAAGAACTCGATATGTCAGCACAATTTTGTAGACTAATTTTTCTGTAAACATAAATATATATCTAAGTTTCCACGAACATCTTGCATAAATTAAACATTATTATAGTACCATCATGCCTGGTCAATTACGAGAGGCAGAGACCGACTACCAAATACAAATCTCTACAAATCTGACGCGCTTTTCTGCATTTATCACGTGATCCATGCACGCCGGTATTTGGTGCCTTTGGCCAGTAAAGATGAGCCCTAGACTCACTTAACGACTGAATCCATACAGTGCTACATAAAGTTTCAGTGTCTTATTTTCTACAATATGACAAAAACAACTGCCTCGTTAGTCGAGTGGTTGCAAGCACGACTGCCGAACGGGTGGTCCTGGGTTAAAATCCCGGTTCGGGTACTATAGGAATTTTCTAATTTAGAATTTCTAGTAGTGACTCGGAGCCTGGACCAGTGCCCGGTGTCTATTAATAGGCTCGCCGCCTATTCCATGAGACTTAAAACGTAACTGGTGAAACGTGGGCGTACACTACACTCCTCTGCCTACCCCTTCGGGGATTACAGGCGTGATGTTACGTATGTTACGTTATAACAAAAACAACACCTTCATGTTTCGTGAGTATTTATACAAGTGAGTATATCTACTAGTCGAGCCATCTCGAAAAACGTACTCATGTACGTTTACATGTTAATCCAGTACATATACATATACACCTAAATCAGTTAAGGAAATATTCTAAGCGCAAACGAGTTGCCCATTTTTATGACACCGATGCAGGAAACTGCTGGGCTGGTTTTACGGGGCTTATAATTCATACTAATTTTATAAATGCGATGGTGTATATCACAGGTTTTTATATCTTAACCACTGACGCAAAATCATTCAAACGGAAATATTAATTCCTGGGAAAGGTAGCTGGTAATATGTTTTGAGACAATTCCTAAAAGAATTTAAAGAGCGTTAATATTTACAAACATTAATTTATTGCCATTCATAATAAAACCGCGATTATCAAGTACACTCCAAACATTTTGATCACCCAAAATTTTTTTTTACCTCCCTAATTATATTTGTAAACGTGTCACGAGAATTTATTTACCCTAACAAACATATTATGTGACTCTTTAAGGCAAAGATTAACAGGCTTTCTCTCGAGATGCGTAATGCATCTCAGGACACATCTTACTGTGTTATAAACAGCGACAAAATAGCAGCTTATAATATAGTTTAAATGATCATATGTTTCAATATTACCCAATATTATATTGTATCCATTAGCGTCCATTACTGTACATAATATACTCGCAAGCTCTTAAATAATACAACAAATCTAACCGTTTTGCAAAACACGGTGGCAAACCCTGAGGCCATAAGCACGCGTCAGTTATAAAATCAATCATGACAATTAATTAAATTAGCTTAACAACTCGGGAAGTAATCAAATTGTTTTGCTGGCATTATCCGTTAGCAACAACACTATCCCCTAAATATCGTTACTAATAACTCTTAATAATAAATGTATTTTGCGTTAGAAGTTGAGCAATGTTTCTTTCTGAGGCAGTACGGTTATTTATTGTTCTGCGCCGACTACAGAGGCGCGGCGCATCTTCACCGGCCACTAGGGTTGTCGATCTTTTAATATTTTCATTTTTTTCATTAATTAAAGCGTGTATCTTTTGAGACATTAGATGTCAGAACTTAATCGAATCGCTTCTACTTTTTTCTAACCGTGGTAAATCATATACTACGAGTATAACCTTCATGTAAACACATTGCTAACGGCTAGCTAATCAAGAGCCAGCTAAACTGCGAGTTGTTTCAACTAAAAGACAAATTTGTATTTATCTTCGCGTAAGTGCTAACTCTTCATTTCATCATTAATGACTGAAAGAAAGGAAAGATTTACCTTTTACAATTAGTCAAAAATATATGCCAAACTTAGGAAAATTAAAACGCTTTTGACAGCCCTATTACAACCAGATCCTAAGACTAAGCCCAGACGTTGTGAATTTGTAAAGCCGCACAAAATATGACTCGGGTTAAAGTTTACTGCTTGTACGTACGTGCGAAAATTGATATTAGTGGCTGCGCTCAGTGCCGCAAATTGGTACACCTGTTGAGCTGCATTCGATTATGAAGAAATATCTCCGTACCATCTACAATCAGTGTTAACCATTTCAAAGCGAACTTTTTGGAGCTAATCTTATCAAAACAAATGTGTCAATTTACTTAAGCATAAAGACGATAGAAATATGAGACTTCATGATTTTATTTCAGCAAAAAATGTCAAAAACAACTGTTTTATGTTCTCCTTTAAAATGTTCAGTGTGAATAGGTACCCAGTGAATAAAACAAACAGTTGCTAACTGGTACATGCCTATGGAAAGCAGCCACTTGCATGGCATTCGCTGCTCGGTGATCTGCAGGTCACGTGACACCAATGACTCCCGTGCCTCATTCTTGCATAAGTCCACAGTAAAAACGATTAAACATTAAGGGTGTATTTACACTTTTACGGTTTACCAAAACAGTTTCGTTATACAGCGTATATATTTATTTCGTATTCCAGAGGCGAGTGCACATTTATGTTCGCATTCCATCATTCAGCCCATCACAATATAATCCTAAAAACTGCATTCAAATCGGATAAGCCGTTTCTGAGATTAGCGTGCACAAACATACAGACATACAGACATACCGACATACAGACATACCGACAAACAGACAAATTGAAAAAACATTATTTTGGGTTCTCTTGCGTATATAAAGGCAGCCTATTATGTATTTTAAAATATATTTGCCATGTACATACAGCGACCAGTTACATTTTTATTATATGTATAGATGTCGCAACAATGAAGCCACTAGATACAGACAGCTGGAAAACCTAAAAAAATTCCAATGTAATTTTAAAAAACATTATCTTTACGTCTACCTCACATAAAGGTACTATAAATACTAGACGACTTACACTCTCATGTCTAGTATATTAATAAATAATGTGCACGTTTAATGCACCTATGAACAGAGAATATTCCAACCTTGTAAGCAGGGCGACATCGGGTCGCGGCACACCTCTGATCCCACCTTGCACAACGCCCATTTGAAGATGCACATATTCATTACCTCGCTGTAAATAAATTCTGTAACAAATAAAACGTTAAATACCATTAAACAGTACGCTAAATCTAACGTGAAATGTAATGTACTTACGTGTGAGTCCAATTATCATATTACTATGTGAATGTAACATTTTTATGGTTCGCGTAGACCACATATATTAAGTGGCTTGATATCAATGAACTGCCTCGTCGGTCGAGTGGTTGCAAGCGCGACTGCCGAACGGGAGGCCCTGGGTTCAAATCCCGGGTCAGATACTATGGGAATTTTCGAATTTAGAATTTCTAATAGTGACTCGAAGTCTGGATCAAAGCCCGGTGTATGGCAATAGGCTCACCACCTATTCCATGGGACTTAAACGTAACTGGTGAAACGTGGTAGTGTACTAC